>JAWQUT010000174.1:585129-610431 GCA_033807755.1 Ellobium chinense
GAGGGTGGGTTCGAAGATCAGAGTGCTGTAGCCTAGAGATTTAGAGCTAACAAGGCAGTGCAGACAAACAAGAAGTATATGTAAAGGAATGCACTGGAGATAGTGTTTTAATGAAATTTACACAAACAACACTTAAACATCGGTTTCAGAGAACACTGTGACAGAGTGATAAAAGCTGTGGAACTTGCAATTGTACGGTCGATCGGAAGTCTACATCCTCATCCTGCATGGAAAACATACCAAATAAGAAAAAAACACTACTTTGCACATTGCCTTTCTTTGCGAGAGACATTCGTTCTGTGACTGAAATGAAATGCCACCCACTATGACGAGGTCTATTTATAGGAGTGCAGACTTTTACATGAATGTTTCCTTATAAACCTGCCAGTACCAAATAACTGGATCTTTGTGGGACTGGGCATTCTGGGTGGCCTGACGGATGCGATAGTCCCTACCTTGCCTTGCCTTGCCTTGCCTTGCCTTGCCTTGCCTTGCCTTGCCTTGCCAAGCCAAGCCAAGCCAAGCCAAGCCAAGCCAAGCCAAGCCAAGCCAAGATCATTCCAATTTGTATGAATGTTTGTACCATGGTAAATTATGAAAGTCTTGAGGCAGCTGGCAGACTGATGACCTCATTAAAACGAGAGATGTCAATAACTGGCAGGAAATGTTCACTTTTCTCAGCATATAATTAAGCCGTTGAAAATTATCTTCAGCACGGCTTCCGGTTTGGTGTGGGTTTGGTAGCAAAAACTTGTCGATGTGGCACCCTGAGAACCGGGACTAAAAATGTTAATTTTCGGGTGTTCTTTTCATCGTCTGCTACTGCAGTCCTGACATTGCGGAAATTGCGGTTTAATTTGAATTTAATTGGGACATATTACACAATCGTCTGCCTGAAAGTTTGTAAGAAAATACAGAGCAAGCCTTTTAATTATCGTCGGTAGTTGGGCAAGAAAACAGCAAATGATGTTTGTTACAGGGAGAAATCATTCTGGTTTTGACGTATAAATGTAGAAAATTGGCGCCTAGGTTTAAGTGATCTATCAGAAAGCAAAGTTGTATTGGTTAATTTCAGAACACTGTGATGGGTTGTCTTCTCTTACAGATCCTCGAGTTTGAATTGAAGAGAGTGATATTCTGAACAGTCATGTCTCGGATTTTTTTGTTTTGGGGNGGGGGGGGGGGTCGATGTTGTTGATTTGTGCTTATTGCAGGAAGAAGGTTACGAAGTGAGGCGGGTATATAAGGGGGCGTAGTAATCGTTGAAAGGGGAGGGGGATGTCTACAAATAATTATTTCAAATTACGCTCAGTGAGGGTAGGCGATCGTCCATCTTTATTCCTCGTGGTTTACATTGTTTTTTGTTCCGGGAATGTCGCCCGTTATAAAATTCTAGGACTCTCACAGACTTACGAGTAGGCTTAAGGACAGGGCTAGGATAAGGGAAGAGAAGACACCTTGGGAGAGTCCCAGACAGCATCTAACGATTCTTTCAAGAGTGTTTTCTCCTCCATAACCTTGCCACTAACTCTAACCCAAGCACATGTTGGGAGAGTCCCAGGAATTTGCTTTGATCGTCACTTGAAAGCTTGGCTGGACAGTGGTCATTTAATACAGTATGTGCGTGACCATAGGAGTTGTTTGTATATGACCAGCTCCTTCACCTCCTGATGGTTGGCATATTCCGTTTTGAGGAACAACTTTGTTTTTTTTTTTAAGTTTGCCCTCTGGACAGTGGCAGTCACCTGCTGACGAGAACTGTGTTCCCGGGTTTGTTTATAGGTGTCTGTCTCCCAGGCGTCACTGATCCAGTCTGATAAATGTATTCTATTTTTGTCATGTCCCATCGTTTTGTCTTGCCTTGCGACGTGGTAATACGATAGCTCCTTTAAGAACAGTTTTCTGGATCTAGTTCTTGACCCGGATTTTGAGTCTTGTTAAGGATGGCGGTGTGTGAAAGTTTTGTAGATGCCCTCGTAGTATGAGTTCCATTTGGGGTTTAATAATATGACAATATATATCATGACTCAGATCCAGCCATTGCTTGCTTAAGAACTGTTTTATTATTTTTACTATCCTAACAGGCCAGTCCACTTAGTTGCGTTTCCAGCTCCCAATAGTGGCGGTGTCATTTTATTGGCACTAGCGTTTACTAGCTTTTACAGCCTACATTAAAATATAGTCAAGTATCCACTTTAGAAAGGGGTGAACCGATGAAATTGTGAATAAAATACTCTTCCAAATAACTTACAACGTGACTGAAAGGAGAAGGGGGCGGGGAGGAAGAGGTACTGAACTCACGACTCTTTTTGATCTCGAGTTCCAACGCTGTAACTAGAAGTGGCAATTTTGCTGTTGTTGTTGTTGTTGTTGTTGTGGTTTGTTTGTGATGGTTTTATGGTCTAGACATGAGCAGGAAGTGTTGACGGGCGAGCAGCAGCTGGTGTGTGAAATAGATCTGTTTTGCACCCGGATACCCCTTCCTTTTCTCCGGTCTGGTTATTTACGCTTGGTTTCAGTGTGTTAGCATAACTGCGAAAGAGAATATGATTGTGTGTGCTCCGTGGATAGGTCTAACCCCAACAGTCCAGTACGGAGGGGGAAATGTATTGGGACTATTCCATGCGGAGTTTTTTTTTTTTTTTTCAGACAGTTCCTGTTAAAAATATGCCCTTCCATTTCCTTTTAGTTTGCTGTTTTTAGAGCTCATCCTTTTTAAAGACATAGTGAAATCTCGATATTAAGTACTCATTTAATGAATAATTTTGTATATTCTTATCATTTATGGCTGTCACAATTCTCAGATTCATTATGAGTATATCATTTTCAGAAACCAGCTGCGTCCTGATATTAAATATACCTCAATAATATATTTTTTTTCCACGGACTAAAGACTTAGTCTATATCGTAATTCTGATGTAAACTCAAAGTGGTATTCAAGCACGTTTCATGTTAGTTGGCTCTATGGCGGTGAAAAACACCACGAGGTAATTTACTTGATATAAGAAATTTAATTTACGTTACACTGACTTTGAAGACTAGAAAAATGTATTATTTATCGTTCCGAAAAAAAAAAAATTATTTGTGTTAGACCAGTCAGTATCCAGAGAGAATTTAAAAGCAGCATAATTTGTTGTTGGTTTCACAGGGATGTTTAATTTTTTGTATGCAGACACCTGAAAAACTTAAATTATTTGATGTAGTTTACGAATCAGTTTAATCCAATTGTAATCAAGTATTCTCTGATTCAGGCATTCTTTACTTACCATCAGACTTGTTTCATATCAGCAAACGCTCAAAGTCAAAGCAAGTCGGCAATTAAAAGGCATGAATCCGTTAAACTATATTTCGGATTATGTGTTCATACAAAGATACCTCCCCCCACCCACCCAAAGAGCAAAAAAAAAATGCTCCTGAAACGTAATTTACGTAACGTGCTATGGCTTGTTGGGAAATTTTTTTGAGTTGAAGGTGCGAAAAATTGCCAGCGGACCTAAGGATAAACAGATGTGTCGCCTACAACCATTTAAGACCATCTGTTATGAATGCTGCTTGTGCAGCTGCTACTGCTGCTGCTGCTACTATTACCACCACTACCATCGCTACTATCAACAGCAGTATCAGCTATCACAAGAACTAATGTTGCAAGACTTGCTGCAACGTACACTCAAGAGGCTGCTGGTGCTACTGTTAGTGATATCTTTTTAAATATTATTATTAATATTTAACTTTATTTTTGTAAGTTTCCGGAAAGCATGTCTTAGCGCAGATGCGTAATCATTCCCGGATATACAGGTGGGAAGGGGGATGGGTGTTAATTATTTATGCTGATCTGCGCGTCTTGCGAAGAAGGCTTGTTCAATAGAGCTCTATCTGTCTTTTAACTTTCCCTTTCTAACTGTTATCGAAATCTAAATCTGGATGATAATACAGAAGTTTGGGGATGTTTTCGATAATTGGAACAGTATAGCTGCCACCTTACAAGAATGAAGTAAAACGGATTGATCTTGCCCGACTTGAAGACACTTCTACCTGAATGCAACCTGTGTTTCCTCGCCTAGTGCAATTGCTCCGAAACGTAAACCCAACCGTGCGCTACGGTCGGCCTTGTCCTAGAAAGCAAGGAGCAAAGTATGAATACTGTTGAGGCGTTGCCAAGTGTCAGTGCTATTTTTATCTATCAAGGGGTTGAATGCGGGTTTCCTATGCCGTGCTTTGTAAAGACATATGGACGATTCTCACCTTGTAGGCAATCGGTGCGATTTCAAGTACTCATTTAGTACAGAAACTTCCCGTTGGTGGAATTGAGAGCCAGTTCGAATAGTATTTATCTTGCTCTGTTGTTTGGTTGCTGTCTTCTTCTCCCAAACAAGTTCTGATACTGTGGATTGCTAAGAAGGAAGCTTCCATGCTTGAAGAACGCTATATCACCTGCTTATCCTACTTATAGTTTAGATCCGTACCGGTACAGATTCAATAGTCCTACTCATAGTAGTCGCTGAGCTTTTTTTTTTTTTTTCACATTTCGTTTATCTTTGTCATTTTTAATAGGCATAAGTAAAAAAAAAAAAAAAGGCTCCAAAATTTTGAGGTCTAATTTAGTGTCTGAAAAAAAAAAAAAGACTTTTTAATACTATGTATGAGGACTCGTCCAAACAACTGCTTTGGGTGCAGTCAGAATTTGAAAATCCATTCGATTCCATTCATTCGGCATTCTGGACTTGAGTGCAGTACTAGGTTGTGCCGCCCATCCCTGGCTTCCTGTCTGTACCGTGTGTTGTAGGCCTAGGTAAAGTAGAGAGGTGGAGGAAAGAAGACTAGCATAGTTAGATAGGCCAACTAATCACTCATTTTGATCCAGCACTCGCGATCAGTGGAGTAATTTTACCCATACAAGAGTGCAAGATTTACACGCAAGCACTCATGTACGCTTTCAAGGCGTCATATTGGGTGAAATACATGAGAAGTAGCTCTGGAAAAGAGAAAAGTATTCATATCAGCGCAGTACCAGGGGCGGTTCCAGGGGTTTCAGAAGGGATGGGGGTGGCGTGGCTGCACGATCCAACTTGAGAATATATAGATTGTAGTAGCATTGTTCACCGAGTTCCAGCTAGAAATGTCACCAGAATATTTGTTATTTTTTTTTGCTTGCTGTTCCCTTTTTTTCCCCTTTTTGTTTACATTTTCCTAGGAGCATGCCGCTTAGCACTCCCAACCCCCCCCCCCCCCCCCNNNCCCCCCATCCAAGATTACTTCCTCCATGGATTCGATTGAATGTCACTGGTTATCTATTGTTTAAGATTTTATGAATTTTTTTTTTTAAAGGGGGGAGGGGAGGATGGAGGAGATGACAATCCAATAAAATTGCAAGATCGAGTAGTCACATTTTGCAGGAGTCAGGATTAAGAAATTGAGGATGGAAGGGGAAGAGAAGAAAGAAGAGCCTGCAGTGCATGTACAGTGGAGCACGGAGTATGAGTACTCTTTGTGGGAGTGATCAAAAGTACTCATTAATAGAAATATACATCAACAATACCCTATCCTAAGAGAAGAAATTGTGGACCAACTATACTGTACTCAGTATCCGTGTTTATGTACTAAGCGTGTCGATATTAAGTGTGCTCCACTGTATCTATATATATATATATATATATATGTCTTGTGGTGTCAAGGCTTAATAATGACCCATTTAAGGAGTCATTTACTGTGAATGTGAATGAAATTGAGTGTAAAAGTGAATATTTGGGTAGGGGCAGGGTTAAGGAAAAAAAAAACCGTGAGAGAAATCATTGGTAATGATGTTTAAAGACTATCACAAGAGGAGCTTATTTCTTCCACACAAACGGGTTCATAGAATTCACATTTTCCTTCATATTTCCACTGGAATGAGAATGATGAATGCGCCATCTTGTATTTTCATGTGCTATCTTCCACGTCAGACCTACAGAGAACTGCAGACCTGAGCATTCTAGTGTTTAACATTTGAGATAGGATCGCAAATTGGAACCTTGTGAACCCTCCTAAATTTTGCTCCTAAGTCTGCCCTAACCCAAGCACCAGGTGGGAAAGTCCCTGAATTTTGTCATTTGTTATTTCATAACTTTGAATGGTTTTCATTGTTGACTGTAACCAGCTTTATCATTACACTAGTCAAAGCACACGCAAATTTGCGGGGTTATTGTGTGAAGCAAACGACCAAACGCTACTGCAGCATTTACGTGGCTTCTCTTTTATTATTCCCAAACACGTCCTTGTATGTAAATATATCGGTTAAACTGAGAAAATATATAACACGCCAAACTACTTTTATTGGCGCCAGCCTCCTTAAAAACCGGCCATATTGAGGAGTTTGGCCTCAAGACGTTAAGTTGGCTGCAGACATCACAATAGGCTACGCAAAAAGAAGTGACGTCATGCGCATATGGATGTTGGAGCTAAAAAACGAAACCGGTCACTCGGATGTGGGAAAATCAATTTTGTATAAATTCGGGGGCAGAAGATGAACCATCACTGGCCAAAAAAGGACCACATGCACAGAATTTGTGACTCACACAGCAAATTTAAGCAAAATCGGTTGATAAATAAACTCACACGGCTGCGTACAAAGAAAAAAAAATATGATGATGATGATTCAGGGCATTAACCCTTGGTGCACTTTGATGCAAGAACAAAACATTCTCTTTTTGTACTCTCTGTCCGTGCAGGTACTGAGCTCAGGCATGGCAGTTACATTTCTGAAATGGACTACCAGTCTTTAATCTTGTGTCATTTATACCTACTGTATATGTATTTTATTTTTTTTATATTAATCAGCGCCTCAGCATTCATCTTCATGTATTCATGACATTTCTCTTGATTTGATTATGATGTAGCACATAAATTATTCCTTTGCATATCTTTGTCTAATGTTTTCATATGCCTAACCTGTTTGTTTTTTTTTTTTGGTCTGTCTTGGTATCTTTGCTTGCCTGAAATTTGTGCTACCTTGTTATGTTTTAATGTGATTAACATTCATATCTGAGCTTCGGCACTGTTTATAAAAAAATCATCTTCTCAGTTTACAGGTGTCATAAAATATATATTTGGTATAATCTAGGACTCTACCAAGGTATGTGTGGGTAGAGTTAGGAACAAGAGGGAAATGAGAGAGTCGCTAAATATTATTCAAAGAATTTCCCAAGCTAGGTCTCTTCCACAGCCCTGCCCCTAACACTAACCCACATCCACCTTGAATGATTCTTAGAATTATACCAAATGGACACATGATTCTTGTATTCCAAATGTGTCCGAAAACTGATTTTTTTCTTTACTTCTGTTCTCAGCACTGGAAAGATGTGTCCGCGCTCGCCAAGGATTTTATTGACAAAACCCTGGTGCTTGATCCTAATGAACGTCTGACAGCTAGTCAGGCATGCAAACATCCCTGGTTGCTTCAGAGTGCTAATGCAGCCTCTAGCAAAAACTTGCATCGAACCATTTCTCAAAACCTCCTCCAGCGGCAGTCGCAGCGCGCAAACAGTACCAAGTCCACGAAATCTACAAAGAGCAATAAATCCAACCGGTCTGGACACTCATTACGGTCAGATCGACGGCGTGTGCAGCCGGAAGAAATTGAGGAATTACTCAAAGACCCTGAAGTCCAAGCTGATTTGGCCTCACTGGCGTCGTCGTAGCAACTATGCATAGCTTTAAAGTTTGTGGTATCCAAATTTATAGGTGAATCAGGTGATTCCATATATGTTTGCATCAGTTTGGTCAAGTTTCAGTAATTAGTCCATACCACAGTCATTCCCGGATTTTCAGAATCACATGCTGAATAACGGGAACAAACAGAATGTCTTAATGTTTCTATGAAACAGAATTCTGAGACAAATAAATGATAAATGGTTGATCAAGATTGTGTCATCTTTTAGTTTTGAAGTATCCAGTTACATGCAGAATATAAAATCCAGGTCAGTCAAGTCATAGAAGATTGGAAACTTCAAAGAGAATGAAGAATTTTGGTGCATTTTGATATGGCAACCATACTCTGAATTTGAATGCCAAAGTCCCAACGTTGAGTTGTAGATTCATTTGCACATTGAACGTGAATAACCCATTCATTATACATCATCTGCACATCAAACTGAGTTAGCAGACCGAGATGATTGCACATTCCGTTCCCCCCTTCACCAAGCGTTAATATGTAAATAATGCAACCCAAGGTGTACAATAAATTTCGTGGAACACTATCACTGAAAGGTTGCTGTCCATTTGTGGTGTGTCCATGCAGTGAATTGTGCACCGTGACATTTTTTGTCTCATTGTTAGTCATTGTCTTCTCTTTTTATCATTAGCATCATATTAATTTGGTCACCACCCATCATTTTCAGAACATGAAGAAAACCTCTTTATTAATCTCTTAGTGATGGATTGCAGATAAAAGGAAAGCCCTTTAAAGGGCATGAGAAATTATTATTCCATGATCAGATGAACTAAAGTGACAGAGTTTTGAAAGAAGATGGAATTGTATCAGTTGATAGAGTACACTCAATCTGAAGTTTTGGTTTTCTTCTTCACGGTTTGCAATTGTAAATTTCTTATTGTGCTGATGGTGTGAACTAATGGAAGATATTATATGAGATGGCAGCACACAATAGTTTTTTAACGGGGCAAGAAGCATGTTACAGGAATTATTTTTAACCAGGTGACTAAGTTTTTGAGGGGCAAGATTGGTGTCCACTGTTTATAGGGCATGAGATTCTTGTAGTTTCAGGCAGTTTATATCGACGAGGAATTTTCTTTCACAAAATTCATTTTCATCATTGGTCATCTACACCTGTAGCATTCAATATCTTGAAAATGGCTGTTTTTCAGAATGCACCAAAACTTGAGATTCCTACTTACTGATGGATTCTTTGAATGTAAACGGTGGGTTAAAAAAAAATGAAGAGTTGATTGCCTACTGTTGATATTCACTTAAAACAGTTTGAGCCAGAAAACTTCTTTGAAGCAGAGCATTTATTTTTTTGAAATTTGTTTGTAGACTACAGAAATGTGTACTGTGTCATACAACATACAAAAATTTTAATACTTTTTTACACAATCTTGTCAAAGTTCAGCACATTTTGAGGTTTGGGAGTAATTTAGAGGTGTGAAGCTCTGTCCGTTTGCTTTATTACCTCAGGCTCCTCCTTACACGTCATCACTCAGTGCTGTCAGTTTTGTGATTGAAAAGTATGTAACACTGACAGTGTGAGAGCATAGACCACCTTGTTTTCACAGCTACTTAAGAACTGGCTCATTGTAGTTTAGTTCAGTCCAGTATATCCTTAAGAAAACTTTGTGACCTGACCTTGGGCTACGTACAGAGGAAAAGGACAATATACAGGGAAGGCAGAATGCTGAAAAGTTTCAGAAAACTGAAAATTCTGATCTGAAAAATGGGTGTTTTAACATGCCAAGAAGCAGAAAAAAATGACAAAGCCATTTTAGTAATGATCAGAGCTGTAATCTGATATTGGTGTCTGAAAACTGCCACCGACTGCTGCCGTCCCTGAGTCTGAATTCACTTGCCTGTGTAGGAACTGCTGTAACGGAACTTTGAAAAGCTATGCAACAATTCTATGTAAACTTTTAAAAGGGCTGTGGTATGTTTCAAAATTGGAAGTGAAACCACAAGAGATGTTCTTCTAAAGATGATGTCCTACTGACTTGGCTGCTTATGATGGCAAATGCTAAATTCATTCCCAGAATGAACTATTTGACTGTGACTACAAAGTAACAAAGAGAATATTATGGAGTGGAATGGTGGAGCGATGCAGGGTTTTCTTGTAATCACACTCTTTTATTTTGTGGCCACAGTCAGGTACAAGTATATTTTTTATGGTTGGAAAGTGAAAATGGTTATTGTTATCATTTGATTGTTACCATTGTTGCTATTCACATGGTGGAAAACAAACTATTGTTATTATTCTTGAGATAAAAATTTACTTCTTATTCTTGGAATTCAAATTGTTGTTTATGCTGGTTACAAATACTTTATTTCTAATTCACGCTTGTTGTCTTAAGTTATAAATTTGGGACAAATATTTCCTGCTGAATTCTAAGAATCCTTGTATGGGAAATATTGCGACAGAATTTATGCACAATACCTGCATATACCAAACATAGGAGTCGCCACCACTCGTTTCTTGAAAAGGTCTTTCCAGCTGCACTGCTGCTGTGCTGCAATTTTGAGAAGTGCCAAAGTAATGATGGTTGTAACCTCTTGGATCCAACATGTTGGAGGTTGCATCACACGATATTGTCAAGTGGATATTCCAAGGATGACTTATGCAAACTTTGAAGTTGATGTTTGAATTGGTGAGAAGGATCATCAGCACTTGGGTTATGTCAAGCTATGGGATTAGCTGTGCTAGTGAAGTAGTGATCATGAATTTACTTGGTCTGGAAGCTTGTGTCATTGCTGGCTCAGGCAGTCTCACAGATTTAAGAAAAGTTTTTTTCGATGTGATTTACCTTGGAATCACAGCTATTTTAGCAGCAAGTTCTGAATCAGACACTTTAGGATACTGTGCAACTGCTGGGCATTGTGAGTGAAAACTATAGGAATCTGTTAGACTCCCAGCACCTGCAAGAAATGCATTGAAAAGCTTTCGAATGACTATCATTTGAGGTTTATTTTCGATCACAGCTGTAGTTCAATAGTTTTCTCATGAAGTGTTCTACAGTTTTCGGTTTCGTCCACTATATCTTTGACTAACACCAAGAAGCAGGAACGCTAGCTGGGGTCACTTTTACTGTTTCGTTCCAGTCCAGCTAACAAACTTTCCAGACCAAGTTGAATCATTATCATGACAAATGAATGATGTACTTTCGTTAATAATTGGAAAATTCCCAGTTTTTGTTCTCCTTTTGTATTTTTCTCATGTTTAAATGGCATTCTACATGAGTAGCATTACAAAGAAGAATCTACCCTGACCAAAAGAGATGAAGAAAAATCGTATTGTTGACATTTTTAGCACTTGGCTTTCTTTCGGCCATGTACATTATTACGCCAGTTGTGGATGCATGTACGGGCAGTGTGTTCCTTTATGGTTTCATATGAGGTCACTTGTGACAAAAATGAATCTTGTAATCATGTTTTTGTTAAAGTTTTATTCCGTTAAGTGAAAGTAGGCATTGTGAGTGGTCACATATCATTAAGGGCAAGATTACTATTTTGAAGAGGTCACAGATACTTTACGAGGTATTTATATTGGCTTATGTGTACATCGAATGTCTCAGACACCCAGTCGTAGATGTATATTCTATGGACAGATAGCCAGTGTACACAGCTGGTGTTTAGATTGTCGTAACTCAGTACGCATGTGCCAAATAGTTTCAAAGCGCTGCAAGTTTCTCAAAAACAGTTATTCTTTAAAAGCACTGCACCATAGCTGTTGCAGTTACTTATTATCTTCAAATCACCTGTCAGGTCAAAAATAGATCCTGCAGCAAGAAAGGACAAATTGGCTGAATGCCCGCAAGATTGGCACTTCCCCTTTGTTTGAAGTCTGCCTAATTTGTAAGCAACTGGAATAAGTAAAGCAGGAAAACTTATTTTTTTTCCTCCTGAAGAATCACATGACTGCAGCCATGCGTTCAGGCACTATTATACCCCTTTTGAGTCACAGTACTGTACCCCTTTTGAGCTTGTTGAATAAAGGATTCAGGTTGCTGTCACTTTATGGGTTTCTAAGATCTTTTGTGTCAAGCCAGTGTGTCTTACTGACTGTTTACATAGACACCTGGTCTTTTTATACCTGTGTGTAAATTTAGCTTCCCCCCTGTTCACAGATCAATTTGATCAATCTGTGGGTCAACATTATGAAAGGGGCTCTTCATGCCTCCAGGATTGATTTTGGCAGAGGTGAAGTGCGCGGAAGACAAACATTGGGACATAGCACGGCAGGGGGGATAATAGGAAGCCAGAGTGTGACAAGGGCCACAACCTCACCTGGCCCAAAGCCTCTTTAAGGGAGGGCAGGGGGAGGTAAGCTGATTGGGGGTAGATCTCTCCAGCAGGCAAACAATGCCAGGCTAGTGTCTGAGAAGTGGAGAGGTATGAAAAAAATGTGACATATCTGGTCTCTAGTGGCCTGCAAGGACACTGAAGGAGAAAAGCAAGCATAGAAGCGATAAGATGACACATAATAGAAAAGATAGAGCAACTGACTTTTTTGGGGGCACTTTAAACAGTCCGGAGAGGTTTGGTATTTCCAAAAGAAGAAATTTATGACATCAGTGTATTTAGGTGCTTGGAAGAAGATGGCAGAAATATAGGCTGAACATTGCCAAAAGTGTAATGAATTCAATTAAAAAATAAAGATTGCTTGAAGGTTGTCACCACAAGCAGTGAAATGTGACAATGAGAGAAACCTCATTAATCTGTGCTCCCTATAATGGAAATGAAATGGTTTAAACCTGAATATGCATTTCATGTACATTTAGTTGTCTTTCTTATCAAATTCTTGATTTATATAGAAATTTTGCAAGACTTTAATGGCCCTGTGGTTATTTTTGTTCAAGAGGTCTATAATAAAAGATTTTCATGTTGGAAAATGTGTTTCAGAAGAAAAAACTCCTTCAGACATCTATTTATATTTTTAAGGTATGCTTGGGCTTAAGCAAACTTGTTCAGCTTCTGTTTTGGTCATTGGCCAAAATGTAATCCTGTCATTGATGATATTTTATGACATTGTTTGTTGTGTGGCCAGTGAGATGGTAGTGTAAAAAAACACTGGAAATTCTGTCACCAATTGTTTATTGTGTCCATCTGTCACCCCATGACCATTTCCTACGCAAGAAGCAAAACACAGATCTGCGTCATAGTGCTTAGTGGCAGAGATGTCCACAATCCCTGGCCTGCTGGAGTTCACTGTGTACTGGAGATGGCTCAATAATACAATGTCACAACACTGGCCCGGCTGTCTTGAATGTTGCCGTCTCCGTTTTTGAAAAGAGCACTTGGTCGTCATCATTCAGGCATAGCCTAACCCCTGTAGAGTGTCAGGAGTGAAAGGGCTGAAATGCCTACTCGACAGGGGTATCTTTCTCTGAAGATCATCACTGCCTCACTCTCCAAAGAAGAGTTTCCTGTCAACACCAGATGTTATTTGGATAATGAAGTGTAGCAAACTGAATTTGATAAATGCATTTGCGTCAGTGCATTTTTATGTGCCCTGTAAAGGTTTGCACCAGAGAAACTTCGGCTTTAAAATGACTTTTAGACTTTTAACCCTCAAAGACCCATTGTGCCATATGTGGCACATGAGCTTGGTGTTTCCGTAACAAAACAAGATATTTATGTGGAAATGACTTCTCAAAGAACCAGCGTACAATGACATATATTACTACATAACAATAAATAGTCTATATAGACATTATAAAAGTTAATCTGAAAAGATGTAAACTACTTACTCAAAACACAAAAGGAACCGGCTTTGTCACTCTATTAACTTTTCTACTCTTGGGACTTAGAGGGTTAAACAGATCCAGTGCACACATTAAGATGTGATCTGTATATCCAGTAGCCCATTGACTGCCAGTGGATTGTGGACACTACTGGCTGTACTTCAACAGAACACTGAATAACTTTTATGGATTTATTTAGACTGCACACTTTCATGTTTGTTAATATCTTTAGTCAAATGTGGATTATAATAATGTTGTTTCTATTGCCTTTATAGTTGACCTTATCAGTCAGATCTGTCCAAATCTGTCTCATCTAAAAAGATACAGTCCGTCCTTATGTGATTTTTTCAAAGAAATAACTCTACAAAATGTGTTTAAAATATTATAAAATATTTGTTTAGTATCTTATTTAAACTCTAGTCTCATTTTTTAATGTCTACACAGTAGCTGTATTATTGATGTTTGCTAGTTATATGAAGAAATTCAGACTGCATTCATCGTTAGTACTTGTTAAATTACCTCTTGATGGAGCAAATAATTGAAATATTTCACTGTAATATTGTGAGATAGTTGATCTGTTTATCTCTGGATATTGTAAATTTCATGACAAATTTTCTGAAATGACCTTGTTTAACAGTTTGCTTTCTGTTATGTTGGCAAAGTAAATGCTACTACAATTTTTATCACTGATTTTACCAGCACAGTATTCCCTTACTTCACTTGATGGGAAACTGCTGAAATGCTTATTAGCTTTAGCAGAGGTGGAGTCTGAAGTTGATGTTTCAAATTATGATACTCCGTCTTGATTTGCATCTCCATTTTTTGCTAATTTTGCCTGGCATCACGCTGTGGCATGAAGTTCTTGATGGGCAGGATGTAACAGGATAATCTAGAGTAACAGATTGGAGACACAGAGACTTGTACATGTGAAACTGCACTGGAAAATGCAGATTGCGTTCTTAAGCACTGTTCCAAGTACGACTAACAGAAATTCACTGGCCTGGAGCTCAGCACTGTCATTGTAACTGTATGGGATGACAGAGGGTCTGAAGTGCAGAGCATCATTTATACAGGCCAGTGGCCTCCTAATATGATACATTCACATGAAGAACGCATAAAAATAAGACAGAAGAAGAATCATAAGTAATTATATGATTTGATCTAGTGTTATAATTATTGTTCTGTTTATGAATCAGACTTGTAGTAGCATGTAGTTTGTCTTTGTATCAGTTATCATTCTCACGTCATCACAAGTATCATCCTTTCATCCCTTGAGTTTTATACTTTTTTTAATACTTCATGTTACTTATTTATTTCCTAATCCAACTTTCAGCGCTGCACCATCATAAAATGTACTAATGAATCATTTTTGGGATGCCAGCATTTGCATTGGAACACTTCCAAAGTATGATGCATTACATTTAGGAGGACGTTGCAAGGAAAATGGAAGTTGTATATCTCAACAGAATTGGTCTGCAAGTACTCCGGGTGACATCAGAGGAGTTCCTTGAACTAAAGTTAATTTAATGCAACATTGGATGCTGGAATTTCTTTTGTCCGCATCTGTTGTTAAGGCCATAAGTGCAGACCTAGCAGAGGTTTAAAAAATTGTAATTTCACTCTGCAAATAAGCTTTGACACTAAAAAATTATTCACATACAGCAGTTGTGTAAGCACAAAGGATGGCAATAATTTCACAGTTTTGCCTTATATTTAAAAATTTGATGTAACTTTGCAGTTAGAAGTGCAGACATATCTTTAGCAGTGTTCTCAATGTGGCTTCGCACCCGAGTGTTACTGTAATTATTCAGTGTTTGTCAGACTTTTAAAACATCATTGTCGAAGAAAGTTTTATCACTTGTTTATCTAGAATGACTTTATAGTGTTGGCAGATGTACTTTGATGACAAAAAAAACAGCACATGTCATATATATGTATGTATGTATGATTTTGCCCCCTTTTTTTTTCGTCATGAAATATACCGGTAGAGATTGGTTTCAGGGCAGGGATTTCATGTTTCATTGAAGCTATTTGTTCACAGCCTTCGTCGCTTTTAACTGGCAAACACACTGCTGAAGTTCCACACAGCATTTTCTTTCACACTCCATGGTGTAAGACCTAGACCATTTGCTTTTTTTGTCTGTTTGTTTACAGTTCTAGGCTTTTTACCACAACAACACTTCTCCTGACCCCACTTCCACTGTTTGATTTGAACTTTTGATGAAGCAAAAATTATACTTAAAAAAAAAAAAGCTGCAGGAAATGAGTGTGATGAAATAGTTTTTAATAATAACACCTAAGGTTGTTTTTCAAAACCAAATGCACATGCATCAATGCTGCTTTTGTCAAGAATTTTTTGTTTTTAGTTATGTGAATTATTCTTTTTCTATTTTCTTTTTTTGTGTTGTTTATCCATTTTTTTCTTCATTGTGCCAAATAAAATTATAATTTAAAAAGCAAAAACATTAACTATAACTGTGTTACCCACTCAAGACTGTAAAATATTTATCATTAAATAAAATCTCATGGTACAAATTATTCCTGACTTTTTGTAGTTGTTATTGTTTTATCATGTGAGAAGCCTGAAATTTGCGTGTCGTTTATATTCACGTACAAGATCATCTATCACAAATTAGGAACACACCCATCCTTTGGATCAAGCTGTTGAGGATGTGTGATCAGAAGGTTTATTTGGAAGAAAACAGTTAGAGCTTGTTAGTGGGAGTTCGTGTAAAGCTGTGGTGGTACTGACAATGTTCCACCAAATAATCTTGTTCTGGATTTTCAATATCATGATGCCCATTTTCGGAGTCCATGTTTGAGCTAAAACTGAAGGAATGTGGTATCTTTATGTTTACAAAATGATTATATTATATTAGGTGAACCAAAATAGTTTACGTAATTCAAGTCCAAAACTGGGACAAAATTTTCAATGCATTAACTGGCAAGTATAATATACAAGTGCTGCAAGTTTCAAAGACATAGGTGTAATGCTTTTGTCACAAGCCCAGCCCCCCTCCCCCTTTCCAAAAAAAAAAAAAAATTACAAATACCGGTATGTTTAGAAATGTCAAGCCAGGACTATTGTGTTAGAAACACCTGGGTTTTCTGTTTGAGACATACATTTTGAAACTTTCAGTTGTGACATAATCTTACATTCAAGTAACTGAAATTTGCAGCATCAGCAGACAATATCCATTAGTTAATGTATGCCAAATTTCAAGTGCATAAGATTATAACAATAAAGTTATTCATTTTTTTTTTTGGCACAGCTGCTATATCTCATTTTTGTGGCAAATGTTATTCATCAATACGGTGAATATGCGGTGCATGTTGGGAATTTGTGGAAGAGAATATTATGCTTGAATGACAGATGGGAAAAGAGAGGGATGGAGAATGAGCGGGAGTGAAACATCAGAGAATAACTTCAAGCCCATCAGATGACCTGACTGATTGCCCTGAAGAAGAGGAGCAACCTTCTGTTGTGATGAGCTTACCCAAACTTTCAGACAAATCGAGATACAAGTTTGGGAATGGAAGGGCAAGAAGGGAGGGGTNGGGGGGGGGGGTGAAGCTGTAAAGCCAAAGAAGAAGAAGGAGGGGAAGAAATGGACTTTGTAGTGACACAGTCTACCTTTTCAAGTTCACTGCATGCATTACATTCCTCACGGGTCCTTAGAAAAACACAAAGCAAGGCCTTATGAAAACCATGGAAACGGTCATTTCATGCTTTGTTACTTGTGAGATTCGACCATTTGTTTTGTACACTCACCATTGTCCATTTAAGTGTACGCTGAAGATCCCAGAAACGGTCTAGATGAGTTAACTCTCTGCAATTCAACAGTCAAATAACACTTATCTTCGTTTTAACACAAAGCCCGAGTGTCGAAGGGAGACAACTGCAGATAAATTATCTCAAACTTTCGCTCATTTTCCTGTCATGGCTGTCTCCCTTATATTCTTAATCCGGAAGTAACCCAACATTAACCCCTCCCATTTAAAAACACTGATCCATTTATTTTACTTACAAATGCCAATATGTAATCTCACTATTACATAATTATAGTGATCATTGACATAGACGAGAGATAACATGGCGACATACAGTGAAAACAGGGCATTATTATTCATTTGGATGATTTTTAAATAAAATTTTGAAAGTTCGTGAATTTTATGGTAATCAAGTGATTGACGATGTTCTAAGTGAATTTTTTAAACAGTTGTGGTATCAGATATAGGGGGTATTTGCCAGTATTATACGGAAATGATGTGTGGATTGGTTGAAGTGGGATTAGGGAAATAAGATTAATGCTGCAGTTCCAAACCATGTCTTGCATAGTGGACTTTGGTCAGGTCAATCATTGAGATGGCAAAAAAAGATAGCAAGTGATCTAAACCATAAAAAAAATGATTGAGGTGTCAGTGTGGCGCTAACTGGAGAGCTTGGTTCTATTGTCTGTTGTTGTGTACCTGAAATCCTTTGGGTGCACTAGCAACAAAATATAACTAGAACAAGTTGTACTTATCTAGAGAAATAACTGAAAATTTACTGCACTGTTGTCACAAAACTGCTTAGATTAAGTAAAAGTTGCAATTAAGTGGATTGCAATTATGCAGTTTTGGCTTATGATCGAAGATTAACACATTCTACACTACACACTTCCAGCCTGACTCCAATAGTCAGTCACACATTCCGAAGGAGTGAAGAAACATAAATCATGGAAAGTACAGTTAAAAATCATTTATTAGATTATCAGTTAAACAACACTCACTATCAGTTAAACAATATTTGGACACCTGTCAAGTATCATCTTTTCTTCTTGGTGTAAGGTTTCTCTCCTCCCTCACTGATGCTTGCCTTGCCTTCAAACTTGCCCTGGAGATAAAGAAAGAATAGACCGCTTTCAATTTTTATGTATGCACAGTCACTATGCACTTACAGCCTTTTTTGTTTTGTCAAGTATACCTCCAAGTGCTGTGTGTTCAACTAAGTAGATGTTTAAGAAAAAAAAGCCAGTCTAAGACTCCAACTTCATACCTAACCACAGTATTTGCAGCAGCTCAGAGGTCTGTGACTTAGGCCTTGACCTCCAGTGTAGATCTGGACATAAGTTTACTACTAAGTGCAAAGATTGAGCTGAAAACAAACCCCAGTAAAATAAAAGTTAATTTCTGACCTCTCTGCATTTTTTTGAAATCAAATGAGTGAAAGATCTGGATTCTGATTTTTGATTTGGAGCCTGTATACCACAAAAGAGCCATGTTTATCTTTTCTTGCTTGATGGTGGGAAGGACTCTTTCTGTTGAATAGTTCTCTTGTTATAGTCTTTGCTATCGCGCTGACCCAAAATCAGACAAAAGACTCGACACTCACATGAACCAGTCTATAAATAATTCCCTTCTTTGTTTTAGAGGGATGAGAATCGAGTTGCTGGCCTTTATCACATACGAAAACTTTACTGACTGTCTGCCTGTCCTGTCAAAGCATCCTTGTCCAAAAGATAAATCTTACCTGTGCTTTTCCTTTGCTATATTTACTAGAGAATTGTCTCGATGGCTCAGTGGACCACAGACACAAGAGCGAATCTTCGGCACCAGTTAACAATGTTTTGGTCTGCAATTTCAAAAGACAAACACAAATCGACACATTGAAAAAACACGGGTATTTGATATAGTGCTACTTGTCCCACAAGCAAATTTAACTAGTCTTTGTAGCACTCTATGGGATCAGTCCCTGATTCTGAATTTGTAAGGTGTCTGAGTTCATATATTTAATTTGCTAGCGAATTTCGTGAGTTGAGCTTGAATTATAAAACATACTTCCTCACACACACACACAGAAAAAAGTTTAGATTTGTTCTAAAGACTTCACAGTAAGTAAAGGAAACACCATTTCTAGTCACTAAATTTCATTACTGGAATTATCAATTTTACAAATTGTTTATGCTTTTCTCTCTGCACAACGAAAGATTATCAGTTTGGCGAGTTCAGTGTTAAGATGTGCCAAATGTAGTTTATCAGCAGTCCTGCAACATCACTTTGGATCACTCTTGATTTGTGCACTCAATCACACATGAAAAAACATTAACAAAACACTGACATTATAAGCCATCCAAGTTAGTTTCTAGCAGGATGAATGATAAACAAACAATGAAAACCTTTGAATCCCATTGTGAGCATCGCACTGTAGCAGAGTGACCTCCTGGGAGCGTAGAAAGAATACTGGCACCTTCCTCTGCACAGGAAAGTAATCTAATACATCCACTGAAAATAGAAGAATATGATTACTGACATAAACACACATCAATCTTCAACAGCAGATATACTGTACAATGACATTTTAGTTTTCTGGCAATTCAGATCATGCTAATTCAATGTACATGGAAGGTGCCTGGAGGGCAGGGGAGATGCCCAGTTGTTGCAGCATTTGTAATAACATGCCTGAGATCAACAAATGGCTCCAATAGACCTACTGAAACATAACCCAAGAAAAGTGAAACAAATTTCTTAAAACATCTTAAAATGAATTCTTCACTTAGGTTCTTGCAAGATAGGATAACAGGAATATCTTCAATTCTTGAATGAAATGCAGCATATGTGAATTGTGATTAGAGTACCTAGGAACAAATTCCCATACTCCTGCAAATCATGGGTGACCATTTACAAATCTAACCCTCAGGCTTCATAACATAACAGAATTTGGAACATGGAAGTGGGATGAAGGAAAGGAGATGTGGTCAAAAGTGTGTTGAAAGTGCTGATGTGAAAAATTAACCCTCGTGATGTGGTGATAATATATATAATACCATGCGCCTGCTACCATTCAGTGCGGCAATAGTACATATATGCATCACTCAACCAATCTCTACCTGCAGCGATCGTATTTATGCAGCCATATATCCTGGCAATGGGTCCTAACCGTCAGGCAGTATGCGCTGATCCGTTTAACATTGGTAAAACTAGGTCACACAGCCAGCGAGCTACAGAGCGCGTGGTCAGCTAGCATTTTTAGTGTTAATAACGTTAAATTGCTGAAATGGTAAGTGTCTTCTTCAGACAACACTATGTTGCAGATACTTGGAAGAAGAAATAAGCAACTATGGGAGAGCCTGATTTGCACTGAAATTGTTTCCAACACAAAACAACAAGATCTAAATGACAGAGTTCTGGAAGAATAGCCAGCTCTTCTGGTATTAGCATTTCATATGCACTGGAGGAACCTGGCTTTGGCACAGCCTCGCTCTTTCCTGAATTACTGGGTTTGCAACAAGACTACCACGGCAGAATGATAGTTATGATTACCTGTGAGCTCCTGTTACCAAAACAGCTGCAGATCTATCCTCACAAGCTGTCACGTCAGGTATACAGTCCACAATGTACTCAACAGACGATGCTTCCTGTTAATGAAGAGAGAAAATCAAGTTTTAAGAAAACGTGGATGCCGAATAATGAGAACTTCAAAAACCATGACATTTTAGAGATAAGCATTCCAGAAACATCCTGATGTCAGAAAAGGTCCTAAAAACATAGCTGGATCACACTAACTTGAATTCGAAGGGACCAATTCATAAAATGAGTTTGCAAATTTTCCTGAGCAATATCTGATAAAATAAGGACATGTTTTACTGCATTACAAAGAGTTTATGAACATTTTAAGGGAAGGACATGCAATTCTATGTTACAGGGACCTAACCTTTATATCCTTGACTTTCTCAAAGTGTTCCAAAATCTGCTGATTTCAGTATAATAAACAATAAAATAAAATTGGCATCTCAAGGTAGGAATGCTATTCTGGCTGGTAAAAATTTCCTGTAATCTTGTCAAAACAATAAATGAGAAAATTAAAACACAGAACTGTGAAATCCTAATCTTCTAAAAACATTGAAACTTAAGAATTTTTTCTGGAAATAGATATCTCCATGTAAAGTTCAACTACAACTGCGACATCCTTAACCCTTGTAGCATGGGAGCCAGTTCTAGTCGCTCTGTTTACTATCTTTGCGTGATGCTGCCACCCATTTAACTTGTAACTCCCTGCCCCATTGAGAAAAGCACAGACCAGTCTTGCTCAACTACTATCAAAACAGTCAGTAGCAACCAGCATGAGAAGGCAACAACCTGGTATAATAAGCTGGTGCAATCCGCCATTCTCGGGGAGCTGGAGGTGTGTTAAAGAATTAAACTTTCTCAAGATAGCACTAAATGTAGGCTATATACAAGAAATTCGGGGATCCAAGTTCACTGAAATTGCTGAGATAAAAAAAACTGTTGCCAAAAACTGTCTGCATCCAGTCTGTGGGTATCTGCATAATGTGCACACCTCTGTGACATCTGACATTCGAGCTGTTGATATGACCACAGAAGATGTTTTTCATGACAGACTTAAGCTGTCAAAGAGAGTGCAAATGAACTATTCCAAGGATTTGTCCTTGCTAGAGGAATATTACAAATTATATTAAAACTAATGAATACAAAGCATGACTCCATTCTTTTCAGATTTTGTTCATTCTCATCTTAAAGTTAAAAGAGCAATCGATGAAGTTCTATGTATAATAAAGCTAATTAAAATATTTCATACTAAACTTACCTTGCTCGGTGCAAATGCCACAAGAAAGTTGAAAATTTTGTATCCTGCATGTTCCAGGAGTTCTCAGTATTACAAATGACCTAATAGTGAGCTGATTCATGCAGCCCTCACTTATGGAACAAAAAGATTTTCAGGCTGCACTGAGGGTAGCTGTCTTTCACATATGACAGGCACAGATGAAGAAAGCCGATATAGGTTTCTTGGAAAAAATGGACATTTCAATGTTTAACTCTAATAATTAGTTATGCCAAACCAAAAAGTATTTTGGAATGGTTCAAATACATTGAAAGGACTCTACACTGCACATAATATACCTTTCCTAAACTATCAAAGTCAGTTACTGTGCAGTAGCTGTCTCCCTGAAAAGAAAAAAAAAAAAAGAAAACAACAAATGACAGCAAAACTTATGAAAACCATAACATTTATTTGGATATTTATGACTTTAGAATTCAGTATTATTACAATGATGCTTTTAACACTTTTGCACATATAAGAAAGCCTTCAGAAAACGGCAAATATTACTGTATCCTACGCAAGACCTAACTCTTGTATGTCTCTCTAAACACTTGTTATCTGCCTGATGTGCTTGCTGAGGGAACACAACTTAAATACTTATGAATCAATCTGACAGGACCAATTTATTTTCACTAAAGAGTTGGCACTGCATAAAAATCAGGAAACCTGAGTGTGGTCTTGTGTATGAAACGATGGTAACGTAAAATCTGCTACAAACCTCCAAAGCATCCCACACATGGAAAGTGTTGTCGCTGGTCACACAGTAAACACAATCCTTTCTGTCCTGTCCACACCAACCAATGAGAGCCTGGAACAGAAATTGTACAAGTGAAATAATGAAAACAATGAAGGCAATGGCTCAGATGGATTCCATTTGATTGTGTTTCACTGTCATGTAATATTTGGAAGGCAAATGCCTTTCAAGCAAGCCAATAATGATTTTATCACAGAACCACACGTGCAGAAAATAACTTCAGTCTTCATTAACTGTACATTAAATAAGAGGGAAACATACTAAAATTATATCAGGAGGTTATGGAAAGCAGGTATGACTGTAACTGACAAAATGATATGATATGGCCAAACCACCCAGTCCCCAAATGAATTAGGACAGAAAATTGTGTTCCAATCTCTAACCTGCCAAGATTATCATTTAACTTCACATTATAAGAATAAATTCAACATATTGCCAAAGTACGACCACGCAGAAGGATGAAAGATCAACAGGATGTCTTTCTCTTTCAACATAAAATGTGTTGAAATCTTGAAAACAAACAAAAAAACAAAAACAAAAAAAAACCTCAAAATAAAGACAAGAAAACCTCTAAGTTCCTATGTTTCACTCAGAGACATCATACCACATCAGATTCTGCATTTGATGTTATCTGAAGTGCATCATCCTCCGAGGTCTCCTTCAAGTCAAATGTACACACAAGCCCATCAGCTGATCCTGAGGCCAAATACTGGTCACTTCCTGGCTGAAATGAAACCTGAAAGAGATTTGCAGAGAAAAGAGGTTTTTTTTGCAATTCTGCATGCAACAAGTCACAGTGAAAAATTTCACTAAGATTAAGATGGATTAAGGATGAATTCTGCTCATTTGGCAAATACTGAAACAAAGACGACATTGACTGCTTACAGGTATTTGAAGAATGTCCACTTGAAATGAAAACTAAAATCAAAGTATATAGACTGAATAACTCTAGTTATTTGGTCTGTCAAACTCAGGAATGCTCTCCCAGTTGTCTTGATTTGCATCTTTTGCAAACCATCATAAACAAAGCTTACAAAATCTGATCCTGATATTGGCAAAAACACCAACAACGACAGAATTTTACCAAACATATACACAGTATTCTTGCATGCAATTTGGAGAAAACGTGCATCATCAGTTTGAGACAAATGCCCATACAAATGCCTCTTCTTCAATAAACTGCATTGTTGTTGCATCCACTAACCTGTGTCACATCATCTTGGTGGCACTCACTGTAGCAGCCCAAAAGAGAATTCTGTCGGCTGTCCCTGGAAACGATATACCAACATTTAGATCAAAAACGTAAACGGATGTTGAATGCCTCATAAAAACACTGTGATAATCAACTCATCATGAATAGAACCAAGAAAGAAAAGCAGATGCCAGTTCACATCTTCCCTCTATAGCACTAATAGTTTCAATCTGATAAAGGGAACAAATTAAAAAATGAACTATTTAAGAAGCATACACAGTTAACAACACTTATAGAAGGAAGTTGTAAATAGCTGTTTAATCCTGATAAATAACTTTATAAATTTTCACTCAATGAGTTGTGCACAGACAAGTTTCTGAGTTCCCTAAAAGTCCTCTGCAGAAAATAGAAGCCGCACAAATGCAATCATCTGTTACTGTCAAATTAATAGCTTCACGCTGAAATCCTATCCATGTTCAAATAGTAGAGTGGAAGAAATATGAACGGTGTGTGATACCAGAAGAGTATGTAAGCGTCACTGTTGACCTTTTCAGTGCCAGCACACAGCAGTCTGTCAGAGTGACTGACGTCAAGGCAGAAAATGTCAGCTTTCACTGATGGGGGTGCTGAGGAATAGATAGAAATCTTCACTTGTGAGAATGTTGATTCTAACAGTTACATGTAAATTTATGGAAGCAAAATAAGTAATATTAGATAATAATAATGAATAAATAATAGTAATAAAACAGGTTAAATTTTTGAAATGCATTCTATTTGAAAACAAAACTCATTCACTTTTACAGCATGCCATTTTAAAGGTTTTCCAATGATAAAAATGACATGCCCTGCCCACATCCATTCCAGTTGTATGATAACGAATATCTCACCATGATTTTATGAAGGCTTAAAAGCTTCAGAAAAATAATACATGTCATATTTTCTGAAAAGTGGGCATCTCTGTCTCACAATAAATACCATTTGTTATTCAGTCAGGAGGACAATTCGAGCCTTGTATCAGCCAATCATTAGCTTGAAAAGTATTCAGCAGAGTAAAAATTTTGAAAGTAAAATCTGAACAGTGCCGAATTTTCATATTCTTGAAAGGAAAAGAAAATCATGGAAATTTTCCTGGCAGATTTCTTACCAAATTCTGGTACTAACGGACTGGACCGATATGGTCAAATTCCCTGACTATATCAGTTTCAGTTTCAGTTTAGTTTATTATAGGCACTAGGCCAAAAGCATTCAATTTACATGGTACATTACACAATTATGAGACATCAGGCATGCATCTTCATTCATGTCCTCCAGCTTCAT
>JAWQUT010000174.1:610643-639443 GCA_033807755.1 Ellobium chinense
CCCCACCCCCATCCCCCTCAAAACACACGCGCGCACACGCACGCACACACACACACACACATATACACTATACACACACATCTGCCTATGCTGCAATCATATAATATAAATACACACCAAGAAATAATTCGATTTACATTAATCTGGCCATGATACATTATATAGGAATAAACACCAGGAAATACATCGAATTTCATTTGTAATACACTCTGTCTATGCAGTAGAAGTACGCACCAAGAAATTCTTAGTCTTACACCAGTAGCACAACTACATATATCACATTTATGACATGTTTTCATCAACTCATCAGTTATAATAAATTTTTGAGTCAACCAACTCCACTGAATGCTAACAGAAAGTATCTGGACAACTAGACAGGCCTACAATGATGTTGGTGATGATGATTATGATCATAACATAATAACAATCCAGTAACATGAAACGTGATTATTTTTAACAAATTTATGGTATCTCTTTCAAAAGTTTTGTGTGGAGCCTGGCTAGAAGAACAATTAGTTTCACTTCAGTGATCATGATAGCAATAATGATGATAATGCAACATCTGTGTTGGGGAGGACGAGATACTGACACATGCCTTTTGTTCATGAGCGGTCATCATGAAATTTCTGGTTTCTTTCTAATGGTGTTTGGTACATGATGTCACATGTAACCACTTACTTTTATACATCTGAATTTCTTTGGAGGTGCTGACTCTTGTGTCCCAACATCTGTAGAATAATGTAAAGGACTGTTGTAGAGATGGTATTTTTCATGAGAATCTAATTTTCTTGAATTTGACGAGCTGAGCTTGACTCACAAAATTTACTTCCCATGAAAAAGCAATAAACAGTGCCAAATTGACCCCTGTATGTGCAATCAGAGAGCATGGAAAGTACTGCAGCTATTTGATTGGTGCCTTTTAATGACACTCTGAATTTCCTATGACTCCTGCACAAAAAAAAAAATGCAGAGATGCAAAAACCATTTCCAACTTTTTGTGAAAATCAGATCTTCACCAAAAAAAAAATACTACCACATTTCCACAGAAAACAGTTATGAAACCAGTGTTGGAGCAATATCATCATAATTCAGAATAGCCAAGCCTGTCTGTAATATACAATCATTACTCTAGGCACTGAATATTTCAAAATCCGCCCCAGCAGCAAAAGCATAGATAAGTGGAGGTAATTTGGTGATAGTTCTTTCACTGTCTCTTACTATCATTTATACCCGACACTCCAATATCTCATCTATTTTTTCAGGCCCAAGTAGCTCAATTATCTTTAATTCATATCTGTTAGTACAGAACCTATTTAACTTTCCAATTTTTTTTGGATGTTCCACTGTTTTGAGTTAACCAGTGTCCACTACAGTGTATACAATTAAAGTCGGCAAATTTTCATATCCTTTCTCATCACATCACTCTTAATATCTCCCTCAATCCGTTTTTCACAACAATTCAAGTAGCTCACTTTACCTTACTGTTTTGTCTTTTGAGCAAGAATATAATAGGTGAACATCAGATTTGCCAAACTGCACTTTTGTGACAGTATCCTTGTGACCTGGTGAAAAATATGAAAGACGCATACAGCTAATGTAAAGTCAATTGAAATTTTGTCCTTACTTAGCATAAATTCAAACTACTGCACTCAACTTCATATTATATTTTGTGGCCAGCATGAACATAAATCACATTCAAAGAGTAACAGGCAATCAAAGCACAAAATTACTGTGTGACCCAGTGTTACTAATATATTAATAACCATTCTGCATATTGCTGCATGCTGATTAGCTGCCACCGGGCTGCAAAATTCGACTGCTATCTCACATGGTTGGCACTGACACATGAATTTATTCGACCACTATATCCAGCATTGTAATGTGAAGGTGAGAACTGGTCAGCGGTAACAAGACCAGCTCTAGAATATTCTCAGACCATTTTGTTCTCTTTTATTTCAAAATTTCATAGGTAATATTTCCCTCTGCCAACTTGTAGCTTAGCAGATATGATGAACACACATGTCTATTACATCAGATACAAATTCTTCTCTGATGGTAAGCATTTTTGCTGCAAACATCTTATATGCTATGGCAGTGCTATACTATAACCACAAGTCCTTTGTTATGAGATTCATTGTAAAAGGTCAGATTGTAAAACTAACTCACCAGAAATTGTAGATACAGGTGTAAGCCGATTCCTTGACATCAGGCGAATAGTGAAGTTGCTGCTGGCCACTGCGATTAGTGGATCATCTTCCCTGAAATTATTTCATGAGAATTCTAATTACACAAAGTATGACTATAAAATTATAATAATAATAAATAACTTATGCCTAACATAGCATAAAATTTTCATCTTTGCACTGACACTGTACATGGCTTTAAAGGCCCAGAATCTCAGGAGTTTTATTTTAAAAGATTGTATATATATCCACTGTTTTGAGGTGGATATACAGTCATTTGATAAAAACTCTAGATCTCTCCCTTTATAAATTAACTCACCCAGTTTGAACACAGAAGTCAAGAACATAGTCTGGTTCTGTTTTGTGAAGCTGAACAGCAGATTTTTCAGCTAGCTGCAGTTGTTCAAGTTCTTTGACAACAGATGCTATAGCTTCCATTGCTTCAGCTGTGAAAATGGGAGAGGAAGATGGAAAACAAGCAATAATAATTGTAATGTGCCAAACTTTTAAGAAATAACCACCAAAGTGATGAAAATGGCAGATGTAAGTGTTGAGTGAGAGTTTAAAATGGTCTTTCATATTTGGGGAAGGAGAATTCAGTACTATTAAGTTTGAAACTTGGGAAGATTGATTTAGTACTAAAATTCAAACTACTCGGTTTTGATACAATTTCAATACTTTTACAGTTTGTCTGACGAAAACAATTTTCTGCCCATTTCTCTTTCATGCTTTGCGTTTGCTGATCTAAACCAATTCAATATGACAACCTCTATAAAGGGCATGGAAAGTAATTTTGATTCCTATTCACTGTTTAACTCTAAGTATCAGAGTCATGGCCTGCAAAATGCTTTTCAAAGAGTTTGCAGTGACCTGGTATCAAAACTCTATTAAAATTAATTTCAATCCTCTTCTGATCCTTAACTGTTCTTAGATAACCTTAAGTCTTAACTTCCGCTAGCAGCCAGCTGAGTTTCTTACTGCAGAGCTCTAGTAGTGGTATCAGAAATTCGGAATAATTACGGAATAGGACGGATCTTGTGGCTAAACCGACGAAATGAACAGTGTCAATGCAAGAGTGGTCTTGTCTGGTGTCCCAGGAGAATGGAGATTGCCAGAAATTCAGAAGGTGTCAAAATATCAAAGTTATTCAATTGTGGATCCACTTCCAATCATCAGTCCTAAATCAGCTATCTGTCTCCCCAGTGCTAATGTTAGGCTGCCAACTCATATGACCCTGAGAAAACACTGCTGTTGGCCTAACACTCTCTCTAACCACCAAAGTGTCCTAAGAATGCTTTCTGAATGTGACTCTCTCTCTTGAGCAGTTGAGTGCTTTCCGATTCTGAGATTCTCTACCCGGCCAAGATCAGTGGGCTTTCTCTAACAACAGCACCGATTTAGTCGAAATATCGATCTAATCCATGACTTGTCTATGACTAAATGAACTGTATCATTATCGTTGCGGTGCTGTTCTTCGACATAGCCGATCAGTGAGCCTATGCACATTACATTACGCGGTTATTCGTACAATTGTTTGAATAACTATAACTGGTTATTCGTACAATTGTTTGAATAACTATAGGTATAAAGATGCCAACAGCACCTGGCATTTTGATATGCAATTTTAAATATTTTCTATAAAATCAGAATGGAGTGGCCTGGCCTTGGTCTACCTTTCGAAATCCCGGGCAAAAATATCATCGAATTTCCGGGTTCGTCAAATTGCGCTGTTTAGAGAAAATCGTTGTGCGAATAAACAGCAATGGTTATTCGTACAATTGTGCAGCATATGTATTGTACGTACAATATTGTTCGGATAACTAGTGTGAGTTATTAGTACAATTGTGCGGATAACCACTCCGTTACATTATTGGGCGAGTCCCAGGATTTTGTCACCATAAAGTGAAGGAATTCCATATGTGTGCCGGAAAGATTTCTGCACGCAACACACCGAACCTACAACATACCCTAACCCTAACCCAGGGTCAGGGTTACGCCTACAGTTAGACAGTTAGTGTTAGAGTTAGGGCGGCTAACGGTTAGAGGGAATGTTTTGGTTGGTTCGGTGCGCTGCATGCGGAAATCTTTCTAGCACACATATGGAATTCCTCCCCAATAAAGCACACTAACCTCATAATGCACAAGCCTGCCAATTTAAGAAATAAAAGCGCTCAGTTTGTTTATGATGACCAGAGCGATTAAACATGTGCTCGTGTTTTGATTTTGATATATTGAAGTATTCTGTTGCAAGTGGACGTGCTCGACTGAACCTAAAAATGCAGAGGAAATATTTTGAAGGGGAATTTGAAAGTTCCCGTAACATAATTAGTGCGAGACAGAAAGAAGTGAAAATAAGAAACTTTATGCAAAAAGTATAAGCTTTAATGCCATAAGCTCTTACACGTAAATATGATTATGTTTAATGCCTCCTTCCTCCCCTCTTCCCCACCAATCCCCCAAAAAATCGTTCCGATGCCCAACATAAGTATTCATATTCGAAGTCGTATGATATTTTGTTCACTTCAGCCCACTACTTTTTTCCCCCTCTAAAGCTAAAAGAAGTCCCCTGGCTTTGTTTCTTTCACTTGTTGTAACCCTCCCAAAAGCTCCATACACGTCACGTCAACAACGGAGTGAGTTTGTAACACTACGGAAGTTATTATTGATTTTGCTTATCGCAACAAAATGTGTGTCTGAAATTATTATTCATGTCATCAGCAGTACAATAGGCTGTACAAGCAGTCTTAATGTGTCCGATATTAGCTCCGCTTCCTATTGTAACAGCCATAAAAAAGTGGGCGAGTATTATAGACCTATCCAATTTGTCTGCATATATGGCTGTACGCATAGGGTCTTCTTTCTTGCTATAAAACATATCAAAACCTGGCGAGTGATAGTGCAATCAAATAAAAACAATGATAATAAGAAAATACAAATCAAAATTTGGTACGCACAGTACTTTCTTTTGGTACTGGCTACGTGCTCCGCTTTTTTTTCTTTTTTTTTTTTTTGATTTTTAAATATAGATATTAGCTTTGTATAGGCCTACTAATTCTGCCAGATTTGATTTGAAGTTTGTGAAGCTGTAAGTGTTAGAACTAGGGTTTAAACATTGCGTTTGTTTATGCACTCATGAGCGTTTATACATACTTAGTTTACATGAGTGTGGGGCCAGGAATGTGGTGCGGTGTAGAGGACTGTTTGAAATGGACATGTTTGAAGATCTTATCTGCAGTTTGGGGGTCAGTCACATGAAGATGTGACCAGTTGGCAGCTGTAAACAGAGGGATATGACTTAGATGTCTGTTTATCCATATTTATATGTATCAGTGTTTTAATCAATAAACAGGACGTTATTGGAATTATTACTGCAGACCCATTACTTGTATTTGAGATCTTTTTGATCTATTTTTAGTCTTATGAATAGGCTACTTTTGAGATGCCTTAATAGCAAGCGGACGTTTTGGTGACAGTGTGAAATGGTGTGGTTTCTGAACTGTTATCAGAATTCTGCATTACACAGTATACTAGTCTAGAATATAATTTTGACAGTCATTTAAGATAGATGGACAGATTCTTAAAAATTCAGGTTGTAGTATATTATAGATGTGCTCTGTTGTCAGCACCTGACAGTTTGGATCACATGTTTGAAGACATTTGGAGAAGTTTCCATATAGGAGTGAGTTTCAGAATGACTAACACGTCATTTCTGAGATTTTATGTCAGAGATCAATGGAAGTAAGTGTCATTGTCACTCATAGTGAGATCATCAATCTCTCGTGAAATGGAAAGCCTGCTAAAAAAATATATCTTTTCTGTCCGACCAACAACAACAACAACAACAACAACAACAACAACAACAACAACAACAACAACAACAAAGGCATTCATGGTCGCTTAGCTACTATTACTGAATAGCTTTATCTTGAGTGCGGAGACATCTCTTTAATACACACCTTCAAAAAAGAAGAGCTTTAACTTCCGTCTGTCTGTTTTCTTGCCTCAGTCTTAGGGGCGGCAGAATTCAAACATTCTAACTTGATTGTCTGCAGCTTCATAGATCTGTCGATAGCACCCAGTCCCGCTACAAATAAACAGGTACATTTACGTGTATGCAGAGTGGATTTTGGGTCCGCGGAGCCCTGGGGGTCAGAGAAAGGCGTGGGACCCCCTCAGACTTGGAGAGAGAGAGAGAGAGAGAGAGAGAGAGAGAGAGAGAGAGATCTAACTGTCAGTAATTTTGCTAACAGATGTTTGTGTTCGATTGAAAACTTTTGCTCATGGCACAGCGCTGCCTGGTCACATCAAATTTGAGGATAGATCTAATGAGATCTAAAATCTGCCATTAAAATATTATCTAGATATCTAGATCTAGATCTAGATCTAGGTCTAGATCCTAGATGCATCAACCCATGCATTGGCTTTTTCTGGAATAAGTAGAGCTACATCCTTTTAATGGAAGCCATTTTGAAGAAAAAGAAAAAACAGAAACAGAAGAGTTATAGACTATCAAACAACTTACTTTGGCGAAAACAGTCTAGCTAATATAAAATACACGAATCCTTGATGCTTATTTGTTGTTGGACCGTCTAAAGCTTCAAGTGCGGCGTTATTCGAAAACATGTAAGCCTGTTCCGATGCTTTTGAATACGTTTTTTTTTTCTTTCACAGTCGTTCTGCTTACATTCATGCTTGCATGTTCCAACTATGCATTTCAACAAAGTGGAAATGTGCAATACAAAGCTCTATATGCACGCATTTTTATTTATTTGCATGAATGTGATGGCTGTCTCTAGCTGCAGATTACTATAACACCTCATGACTTCAGATTGCATGTAGTCTAGGCCAGGTCTAATCTAAACCTAATTAAAATCAAAACCCACATTCTTGTTGCACTGAACTGGCCCAAACACCATTATTTCCTGTACCAATTTCTTCATAAACAGGAACACCTCAAACTGCATACAGATTTGAAAGTATTGACTGGTTGTCTGAAATTCGAGTTCATAAAGTTCAGCTGCATGCATAAAGTTAATCATATTGAAATACTCTTTTACCTGTTTCTCAGATGCTTTGATGTTTTCTTATTATTTTGATTCTTCCATCGCCCGTCCCCAAATTTTACATCGCCCGCTGTCTCCCGCTATACATACTGTTATTGTATGTGACATGTATTTTCATTTTGATAGAGTTGATATTCCTTGATGTAGTGGTTAGAATAAAGCAAAGGGTGCCAAGGCTGATAATTAAAAGGGACAATTCTTCTGATGGTGACTTTCTAGTAATGTCTTAATTAGTGGTATCTGTATTAAGTATTGTATGCTTTATTAAAGGGCATTAATTTAAGAGGAAATGTCTACTTCACGGCATTCACAAAGTGAGCTCAATCAATCAATCAATCAATCAATCAATCAATCAATCAATCAATCAATCAATCAATAAATCAATAAATCAATCAATCAATCAATCAATCAATCAATGACAGTGCTGTTACATGATACACAGAACAATGTCGTTGAATGTCGGAGTAGTTGGAGCTGGCATTGTTGGATTGTCGGCGGCCATCAATGTCCAGAAACTGATCCGACGGGTCAAAGTGACCATCATTGCAGATAAATTCGGAAGGGAGACATCCACCCCTATCACTCCTGGCATCTTCCTCCCGATTCCCAGTAATGTGCGGGGCGTGAGCTACGTTACAGCCAGGTGAGATTATCAAGACCATGTGAGGGGTTTCATGGCAAAACGCGTTATCCACCAATATGCATATTTAGCTTATTCTACATACTTCATGTAGCAGTAGGAGTATTTAGTATACATGTATATTTCCATCCCATAGAAGGACATTTGATATATATTATTTAGGACTTAAATTTCGCCTTTCACAGAAGAATATGCTTTGAATCTGGTCTGTTTTGCCACAACCCCCGAATGGTGTATAATGCGTTTTGCCATGAAGCCCTTCATGTATTTAAGTCATACTCAGCAGCATGAACAGTCCAGTTCACGTAATCGGGACTCAATGGATGCATATTAGTTGTTGTACCTCGTGAGGCTTTGCAATATTTACTTTTTATGTACGGTATATTGTAAATAAATGTTCTGTTCAGTGTGGAAAATGGTGCGATTAAACGAAATATGAATAAATAGATTGTGATTAAAGGAATCTGACTGCAGTTGAGAATTGTGAAGTTGATCTTTCTTAATCACAAATCTTCAAAAGCAAGGAAAAAGTTTGTTGGTAACACACTCTGACGTGGGACCTCGTTATAAAAACAGACCTCAATAAAGCCACTTTAGGTTGCTAGATCTGGCTCTTTCGGAGCCAAATCATAGTTCTCTCTGAAAGCCCTTAGCTCCCAAACAATCGACTGGCTCTTTGGCTGCTCTTGATTCTAAAGGACAACAGATAAAATTATGTTCTATCTTGATGTACATAAAAGATACTGATTTATCCCAAACCATGATCACTGCTAGCTGAGGGTCCTAGACTAGCCTTTAAGAACTCCAAACTTTCCAAACATTACTGCTAAACACCAATGTTTCATTCTTTTAGCGAATGGCTGACGGACAGCTGGCGCCACCATTATGAGTTGGCCAAGACAGTGGGTGCCGAGTCTGGACACTACTTCGTCAGAGGCACTTGTCTGTGGTCAGAGTCTGATGACCCCAAATATCTCCTACCCAACCTCGTCATCAACCACCGCGAGCTCACAGAGGAGGAACTCAAGGATTTCGACTACAAGTAATCCATGTCGCTCTCCTCCTCCTCTCCTCTCCCCCTCCCCCCTCCCTCCTCACAAAACAGGAACCGTGTTCGAATTTTCTTCATGTAATAATTCTAAACAAAAAAGAAAAAAAATATAACTTCATTCAATTTTGTACAAGTAATTTGCACTAAAACAAACAACCTCTATCAATATTTGTATACGTAATCTATAGAAACAAAATAAAAAAGTTCGTTGGAATTTTTTGGAGTATCATTTCGATCACAAGTAGTCTGTCGGAAACGAAGAACCAGACATTAATAAAAACAAAAGAAAACTTAACCGATATCTGCCTAACACTGCGTCTTCAATACATGCAAATATTTTTAAAAAGTTACAAAAAAAACTTAGTTTGATAATTTGCAGTTCCTGAATCTGATTATTTTGATTTAGTAACCTACATTTGCACAGAGAAAGTCTCTGAATCATGCAGTCTTTTTGATACAGTCATTGAGGACCAGCACAAACTTTATGTACATGTATCTTTTAAGAAATTTTAATGGTTGGTGTTGGAAACGCATATTATGTGTGTACTATGTTGTGTGTTCCAAAAACGTCCGCCCAGCCTGCTACGCTACAGTGAGAACATGCCTACTGTGCACGTAACGTTACGTTTCTGTGACTCGCGCAATGGGTGCCAGGAAGTTGAAATTATTTTATAGGTAAAGAATAACATCCAAACTCCAGATTCGTCATGATTCGTTGTTGAAGTTGTGTTTTATCAGTAAATGAATACAGTAGGTTAACTGCATCGCAGCTGAAACATTGAAAGAAAAGCCGTGCAAGCTCTTATGTTTTAATAGAGTTCTTACCATGGTGCTATAGTGCTAGATTTCACACATTATTTTATAAAAGCCATTTAAAAAATGGCAGTGCACGCCACTAAAATGAACTATGGAGTATAATGTACAAGAAAAGGGTAGTAAATTCCTTGAATGGATTTTATTTCCCCAGATATGGTTGTGAGGTTACAACTGTTGTGGTGGATCAGTCCATTTACCTCCCCTGGCTGATGAAAGAGTGAGAAGTTTGTCCATGTATCGTCGCTCTCACCCATGCATCCCTGTGTTTCTCACCTCAACGCTGGGCTCATAGCACTCCAGAAAATTCAAGAATCTTCTAGGAATTATTCTTTCTTAAAATCTCCTAGAATCTCCTTTTCATCATGTTCTCCCCAGAACCCCTAAACTTTCAACCCACCACAATTTCTACCCACTTAGATGCAAATTCTACCCACCAATTTTTTGTTTTCCACGTGAGGTTCGGAGGCTGTGTACAGAGCATTAATGAAAGTAATGAAACGGAACGGAAATGGAAGCCCTTGGCTATACGTTTTCCTCTCACGGTCCTTCTCGCAACTGTCTGTATGGAACACACTTTCCAATTCTTTTAAACACCTTTGAAACATCTCTTTTAAAAACTATGAAAGAAAGAATAAAAGTGGTTTCTCATTTTCAGTCTCACGGTTTTTAGGTTGTAGGTTATTAACAAAGCTATCTTATATCCATGACTTTATCAAGAGGAAGAGGCAAAAAAAAGTATTTTCACTACACTGTTCCACTTGCTCCATACTTTGCAACCTTTTCAAAATAGGCTGATGGTAATATTTTGTCTTACTGGCCAGTCCATTAGCACATTCATTTCCCGAACTATACAAACCACAAAAAGCGCGGCATATATAATTTTACCTGTCTTTTCAGATTTCGAGAGAGGGGCGGTGAAATCATCTGTAACACAGTCTACGCTCTTCAAGAGGTTCGCTACGGATTTCCACTTTTTCTTTCTATTATTATTATTATTATTATCATTATTATTAGTCCGTATTAACGTGTTAAGTCCCATTCTAGAAAAGTTTTCAGAGAAATTGTCAATTAACCGCTTCAAGTTGATTTTCCAAATCCTACACCACAATGTCCGGTATATGGGCAAAGCGTCTCGTGTTGGAAAGTTCGCTGCCTTGGAATTGTTCAAAATTTACCTGTAATCCGATAAAAAAAATTGTTTGATAGCTGTCCTTGAACTAAAACATTGAAGTTGCGAAAATGTAGGGGCTTCCTGACAAATGTCAGCAATAGTTATCTTGCATTATCTTGCAAGCCTTTGACAACACTGAGAAAATAACAGCCATGTTATACCATTCCAGACATTGTCTTAAAATTTTGACTCCTGATATTCGACACCGGGGAGCCCAAATTAAGGTATCATTATCAGTTGTCAGTATTCTATGATAATGTCAAAAAATGGAAGAAAGAAAGATGTTATCTGCATTTTGTCACTTTTTTTTCCGCGTCAGAAACGACTTAAAACACCGGACTATTTCCCCTAATGTATTGTGAGTGAGGTAATCCAAATATTAACATGACTTCGTAATGAAGTGCAGTGCAACGCATGAACAGTTCAATCACGATAATTAGCATGCCATTGGAGCATGGGAAAATTACATATATTTTGTGGAAATATTTAACATCAAACCCTATATATACAGTCAAATGATAAAATAATTTTGAATCCCTGCATGTGAAATTATACAATAATAAAGTATATTTATTTTAAATGAAGTCTTAATATTGAGGTTCCATTATATTCATCTGCCTGTCGGTACGCCTTTCTCCGTGTGATATACTCTTTTGACTTATGACGCACAGAAGTAGGCCTAAAAGTGATAAAATGAGCAATGGTGTCTGGAGATGACCAGCAGACCATTTCCGAGAGGATAATCTCCACTCGCTATCGTTTCTTATATGTTTTGCTTCTCTCTGTCACAGCTATATGGGCGATATGACGTAGTGGTGAACTGTACTGGAAACAGAGGGAGGGAAACCGTTCAGGACCCCTACCTTGTACCTGTGAAGGGACACGCCGTCCAGGTAGACATACTGAGGGGAGGGGAAGAGGAGGATGGAGGGGGGAGATAGTGTGATCTGTACTGGTATTATAGGGAGGGAGGTGGTTTAGGACCTCCACCTTACATCTGTCAAGAAACACGCCGTCCAGGTGGGGTCACCCTTGGGTCGGGGTAAGAGGAGTGAGGGTGGTGTGGAAGAGGAGGGGGTGGGTGTTGTGAAATGTACCAATTACAAAGGGAAGGAAGCGGTTTAAGAACTTTACTTTGTACCAGTAAAGGGACACGCCGTCCCAATAGTCTTACTGGGCGAAGGATGTTGGGGGTTTGGAGGAGGGAAGCAAAGGACTGCCGTACTTGTAGGAAGGAGAAAGAAGAGGAGGGATGGGTGTTATGAACTACATTGGGAATAGGAAGACAGTTAAACCACCCCCCCCCCCNACCCCCCCCCCCCCCATTGTACCTGTGCCTGAGAAGAGACACACCGTCCACTTACCCTCACTGGGGATGAGAGAGAAAGTGAATAAGAGGATGAGAGGGAGGGGTAACAGAAAGATCCTTCCTACAGAGACAGCCTCATTGTTTGGAGTGGAGTGAAGTAAAGGTTTGTGCCGCAACCAGGTTGGACAAGGCTTTGTTTTATTATCAGCATGTCCGGGACAAAAATAGCATCACTGAGCCCACGGATTTTACACTCCCCCAAATGAAAACAAAACCAAACTTTCCTAGATATTATTAAGGGAGTAACTTCGCTCTTGAACATTAAAAGTCTTTCACACGGAAGAAGTGTAATTAAAAAAACAAGATCTGGGCATTTTTTTTTTTTGGTCGGGGAGTGTTATCACATGAGGCACTCTGTAGTTTTATTGTGCTCATTCTCATCATAGTACACCATTTATTCAAATGCCAAGGCTGTGTCTACATTAGCGTTAATGACCCAGAGAACCTCGTCAGTGTTACATTATCATTGTTTCTAGATATAGTACTTTGCTATTCCACTCCACTCCACTCCACTCCACTCCACTCCACTCCACTCCACTCCAACTCCCTCTGCTCTGCTCTGTTCTGCTTTCATTTGCTCCACTCCACTCCACTCCACTCCACTCCACTCCACTCCACTCCACTCCACTCCACTCCACTCTACCCTTCTCTACTTCTTAGGTAAAAGACGACTGGCAGAGAAGATTCCTGATTACAGATGACCAGATCTCAATCATACCGTTGTAAGTTTATTGTACCGTGTTTTGGTTTAATGTTGGTTCTAGCTATAAATATTAGTACCTTCATGGATGATTTTTTATGCTTTTACATTCAAATTTAATTTGAATGCAGACTTGAAGAATTTATGTAGCAGACACTGTTTAACAAGGGATCGCCAGACTGTGGACTTTGCCTCACTTCCGAAGAATTGTTAAGCCAGTGAGATAAAATTTTACGGGTTTTTCCAAGCTTAGTCCGGCAATTCCCAGTGAACTGATTTCTCATTTCTTGGTACAGCTGTATTTCTTTTGATGTCTTGTCTGATCTCCGACACACACCTTGAATCACGTGATTCTAAATTGATGCTCTGAATGAGGTGGGTTTGAAAAAAAAAAAACAAGGTATAGGCACTTGTCTTTATGCATGTTCATATACATTTCTTGCGATTGTGTTTATGTCTAGGTTTACGCTTAGGAATGAGTTATTAGTTTTGGTAATTATTTGAACTAGACAAAGTTTACCTTTATGCTATAATAGCTACAGCTTATAAGGATCTCAAAATTCACATCATCATCATCAATGCCTTTCACCCCCAGCAGGGTATAGGCCACGTACAAGCGAATTCCATCTTTCCCTGTCTTGGGCCATCTTTCCAAGCTCGTTCCAAGCGAGCTTCATCTCTCGCATGACCCTTTCCGTGCATCGTTTCCATGTCTCCCGTGGCCTACCCCTGCCTCGTGTTCCTTGTGGGTTCCATTGCAGTGATTGCCTGGTGATGTTTCCACTAGGTTTTCTAAAATCCACAAAAGCCCCACAAAATTCCCGGAATGGAACCTTCCGATCTCGAATTCTCTGCGATCTCGTAACAAAACTCTGGTCCAGAGCTCTGTATATCAATTTTATTTCACGACAGTACCTTGCATTCTTCAGTTTTCAACGCGACCCCTCCCTGAAATTCAAGATCGTGAATTTACTGCGTATGTTTCTGGATAGGTGGATCACTGAATCGGGCACTGATGTATTTTACAACTTGCAAACCATGCCCTGCAGGAAGACCAAACACACGTTAGCAAGCAACGACAACAGTAACAACAACTAGAACAGCAACAAGAAGAACACTAATAAGAACAATAGCAACAACAACAACAACAACAACAACAACAGTAACAACAACTTCAACAGCAACCAACTTTTAAATGAAGAAACATAATTTAGCTTTCCAGTAAGCCTAATAATTTATTGATTTGTTCCCCCTGACGTAATGACCTGCATATTATTATACAGAAATTATGTTAATAACCATAACAAATTATGCATAGATGTATATAATATATAGGATTGATGATAACACGACCATCCTAAAAATACCCCAAGCTTTAGAGGGTGAATTATCGGAAGGATGCTTTAAGCCATGGTTATTTACTAAGGTTATCCACATCCTGTCCTAGAGATTTTGATAGCCATCCGCTAAATTTCTCCTACAGCTGTCTAAATCTGCAATTATTTACTCTCATGTTGTCAGTTTTCACATCGGTCGGGTTGATGTTGGGTTCGTAATGGAGCCGGATGTTTACGATCAACAGCTGGACGAGGAGGCCATCGAACAACTGATGGAGAAAATCAAAACCGTAGCTCCCAATATAGCGGTGGGTCTCTGACCAAACTCTGAGATTCTTTGGGTTGTTACGGGATGATTGCAGCCGTTACATTTGACGTGTAATTTTGTACTGAACCCCATTCGAAATTTACCTTTTCCCACCTCTCCATCCCAACCTAAAAAATTCTCTGTGGGGTGGGGGCGGGTACAAAAATGTCTTATGTTATGATCTTAGCATACTGGACTCAGCTTTTTACAAAATCACAAACGTAGCTTTCAATTCCTGGCAGTATTTTACGCGTAAAATGCCACTGTATTGTAAATATAATGGTCACCGGATAATGACATTTCCTCGTAATGTAGGTTTTAATAACAAGGCCAGTGAAGTTGTCATGAAGCTGTCCTAGAAAGTATCTTCTTTCTGGCTTGTCCTCATATAGATAAATTCAACATGGAGCACCATGGCCCGGCGCTGCTCAATGATTTTGGCATTTGACTCAAAATCTAAAGATTCCCTACTACAGTCATGTATAAGTGTCTTAGGAAAGTATTTCATTCGCATTTTCTCCAGTTCCTCATGTGTAAAATGGGTGCATGGCTACAGACAGTGGAAGATATTGTCAGAATGCTAGTGATCAGCTCCGTCCTGCAGCGACACTGTATCGTATCCCTGAGGGAGCTTAGAAAGTCTTAAGATAGTAAGATCTGCTTGGATAATAATAATGTAAAGTCGCGTGAGCGGACATTGCCATGGATAAGAGACTTCTAAACTGCATTGTTATCATTATTATTATTATTATTACTTTACCTCCTCCCCCTCCATCCAGAGGGCCAGAATCCTGAAGAAATACGCCGAGCGTTGCCCTTACCGATCCCCGCCTCTTCTACAGGTAGACATGGTCAATTGTGGAGGTCCATTCTTACCTGTGAGTTTTGGAACTTTGACAATGTTTATTTTTTAGAAAATTTGTTTTGGTGGGAGGGAGGGGGGACGAGAAAGGGGAGAGGAAAAAAGGGTTAGGGTGTATCTATCTTGTCTCTGTTTCCTCAACATCATCGTCATAGTTTCATTAGCAGCTGTGGAAGTGGGAGGATGAAAGGGGAGAGAGAGGAGGAGGGAATTGATTGGAACTTGATCAATTCCTGGAGTGAGGACAAGAGGACGAATCATATTTCAGTTGTTTCACCTATCATTTTTGTCATCATCATCATCATCATCATTTTCATCAACAGTATCATCATCATCGTCATCCCTCACCATCCCCTTGGTAAGACAGTGTTGGACGTACTTTTGCATTGTCATCATCGTTACCATTATTATCATGCAATCATCGTCATTGTCATGTGTGTATTGTCATGGAAACCCTGCATACAGAATGATTCACCAGTATAAACCTTCCTAACATTATCACTTGACTGCTCAAAAGACAAAAACTCAGAGAGGTGAAAAAATGAAATGAGGATTTGTTGAGACTCCAGCTTGCTGACCCTGCAGCAAGCAACTTCGTGCTTCATCAGTCTTCGCCTGGCATTTGTCAATGTCATCCCTCTCTCCCTCACTCCTTCTCTTTCTTTCTCTCTCTCCCGTCCCCTTCTCTCTCTGTTTCTCCTCTCTCTCTCTCTGTCACAGAGGAAAAAGTTCTACAGAAGTATCAGTGCCTGCTGGTGACATCACTTATACATATCCCCTGTTCCCCTGTGTCTTCATATTGTGAACCATACTCTTCGTCTCCAGCGCCAAACAATGTCATGCTAGTCGCTGCGTTTTGAGAGTATGAGTTTAAGGCTAAAAATGGCGTTCCGCGACATCCAGGACATAGGGATTAGTGCATCTGTCAATATTCTTATCTTGTACTACTACTAGCCAGCCCTAATCTTATCTTGGACACTTATACAGTAACTGACTTATCTTGGACACTTATACAGTAACTGAACCCCCCCCCCCTTTCCTTTCCCCCATTCACTCCAGGTCGTTCACAATATTGGCATGGGTCAAGAGAAAGTGAGTTTCGCCTGGGGGACAGGGCTGGTAGCGGCCGAACTGGTGATGAAGGCTCAGAGATTGATAACGCCATTTCCTCACGTCTGTCAGCCCTTCAACACCTTAGCGTGAGTGACCAGAGGCTGGACGTTGGCTCAGATGTCATAGCTGCAAAACCCCTGTACATACCAAGGCAGAATGTGTCAGAGTTAAACAAGGGGAAAGGGACAACTGTAAAAGACGTGGTGCTGAAAATTTATTTTCGTAAAAGTGTTTGAAGAATGGTTTTACAGAACTAACGTTTTTGTTTTGTTTTGTGTTGAAAGTGAGGTGGTGTAATCAATTCCGCTTAATTGCAAGTCACAGGAAACTTGGAATAGGTTGTAATTCAACATAAGATGTGATGTGATATTAATCGAGGGTTCCTTCTAATCGCAACCAAGCATATCTGTTGTTGGCTCACACAGTGAGTTTCCTTAAATGAAAATTTTCCACTAAGGAGATAGCGAATAAGTGAACTGTCATTAAGAAGAGTTTGCTGTAATGTTATTCACATTGAGAAATACACTTTCACATGCATTCAGAATCAAACTGAGGAGCTTGATATCTGGATTTTCTCGGAAATTGAGACATTTTAAACAAATGAACACATAACATGTTTGAGAGCAATAATACCCCAATTATTATTTTCATTACCTCAAAAAAAAAAGTGCTCAAAAATAGACTGGCTTCAGTTTGGAAAAACCATCTCTTCAAGTTATATATTTATCAAAATATAGATTTAACAGTTTGTGTCAGCTATGCAAAAATGTTATCTTTTCAGCACCGGTCAATCAATTTACTCGATAAGTGGTATTTTGGTTACGGTTGTTTTCAGGAAATTGATGGATTCGGTTGCTAGGCCCCGTGTTGTTAGGTTAAATAATCGCTAAACAAAAAATGGCAGCTAGCTGAGTAATAGTCACTTTTTCCATATATATATTTAGGGGATGTTATTTGGCTGTTGTTCTTGAAAATCAGTAGATTGGTTATAAATATCTGGAGAGGGTTTTTACTAGTCAACATTAGGCTGTTCGGAAGGCTATTTCTATCCTGTATCAGTGTGACGCCAAAACAGGGACTCACATTTTGCCTTGATGTTGAACTAAGGTTGGCAGAAGTAGTAAAATCAATAATTGAAGAGCGTTTTTCCAAAAGGCACTAAGTCCACTTTCGTTGAAAATTTAGCTAAGTGTTTCACACCAAGGCATTCCTACTCTCTTTTCATCCTGTGATTTGCTTATGCTTCAAAACAAGCTTAGTCCACATTAACCAAGCTGGTAAAATATTGCCGTTTTTTTCTAAAGGGGTTGCAGAATCGCACAATTTGTCAACAACATTATCTAATGTATGATTTTACAAAGATCTCATTTAACATGTCTCTAAAGTTACTCTTAACCCGTGCGGCGATGATCGGGTCTTATACGACCCGGGGGTATCTTCAAATAGGTGTAATTCTGTTAAAAATCACTTCTTGGATCTGAAATTTCGTGACTTCTCCTAAAAATCATTTTCCTCATTAGCTACCAAAAATCAATCAGTTCCATCCATAAGTTAATAAGACCCGATCACCATTACAGAGACAGTGATGATCGGGTCGTATAAGACCCGATGACTTTTAAGAGCAATTGATGGTTGGGATTCTCTTCTTGTTGCTGCTAAAGTCGTTCAATAGCAGATACTGAAATTTCCATACCTCTGACTATTATGACTGTAGGTAAGGGCTTCCATTATTATTTTTACATTAGGGGTTCTAATATTATTTTGGCTTGTAATACGCATTGTTAATGCGCTACTTAACAACATCAGGTTTAACTGCTTGTTGTTCTGCACAGTTGTTGGCCTCGATGTTTTGGTTCACACAATGGAGGGTGATGACAGAATAGAAACCATTTTAACAGTTATCAGGAAAATCATATCATAGATGAAATCGATAGCGAGGAAAACAAACATTTTACGGCCAGGACACAGAGTTCGAAGTTGACTAAGATGAGATGCTATACGTAATCGAAGCTATGCCACTTAAAAAGGTGTTCGTGAACCAGAGAGGACCACAATAGTTTCAAAGCTTTTTCATTTTTTAAAATGCCATAAGGTTCAAGGGATTTGAAGGTTTAAGTTATGTGTTAGTTAAGTGTTGTGTTGTCCTCCAGCAACATAATTAATGTATGATCATAGATCTACTGCAAAAAATGTATACCCATCAAACCACTCAAATCTCACCCACGCGAATAAGGACTGGGATCTTAAAATCCAGAGATTAATCTTACATTATAAAAGTATTCTAACACCAGAATCGGGGGTATAGTCCCAAGTTCATATAGGCTACATGCTAACTGTCATCGTATTGACAGATGGCGTAAACTGGTTACNCCATGTGCGAACCTAGTGTTCACCCATGACCCAAACACACTTCCCGACTGCTCACACATGACACCACAGCCAGCAATAGAAACAACAATATACACACGCACAAGCTGGCAAGCACTAACACTCACACGCGTACATACATATTTACACTCGCTCACACAAACAAGACACACGTGCACACACATACAAACACAATGTTCCAAACAGAAATCTTTGAATTTCAATGGCTTTATTCGAGTTGGACACGTAAAAGGTAAATTATATTGCACATATGTAGCTAATACTCGGATAACAGTTATATTAATTTATTACAATAAGACATCTTTATAAACAAGACTGAGTTCATCCAATATTTTGTTACACACATCATTGGTAAACAAACATTGGTGGAAATACAGTGTGGAAATGGAGTGAAAATCAAATAGTTTAGAGAACTTTTGGACAAAATTTCAAGTCTGATCTGAAGCGGCGATGTTTATCTGTATGCATTAGAAATACAATGATCCCCCTGTGTTTCAGGCATGGTAATTAACGGGAACTCGGTTATACCGGGCATAATCTAAATCAACCTTTCTCTCTCATCTCTATTCTGTTAAAATAGCCTTTTTATAACAGGATTGTTTTGACGTCTCGGGTGGTTTGAAATGAAAACTTACATATGGGGAGGCATTATTATTTTCCTAAGATTGTGATGCACACAACATAGTGTGCAACCTATCCCCACGATACACTGGATTTCTTTGTAAAATGCACCACACGGTGATGAATGGTGCATTCTTCTTCCTCAAAGATGATGATCTGAGGACAACTGTCATTTGCAGTAGCACCCATTGTTTGAAACCAGATTTCAACCCATATATATTAGAGATCTTTATGCGTATTCCTAATGAGATTTTTTTTTCTCGGATTTTCTGTCTTGATGCACAATTGTGAGAGACACATTTTGATGTCACATGAAGTAATTTCTGACTATATCTAGACAGGAAACTTGCAAAAGCCTTTGTAATTTGTAGGATCATGCTTGAAGGTATCTAGGAGACAAGTGAGATGTGGTGTCAAACAACTGGTGCTTTCACAAATGACAACTGTCCTAAAAGCATCACTCTTCAGGAAGGAAGATGCACCATCCAGCACTCTGATGTGCACTTTTGCACAGATATCCAGAGTAATGATAATGTTAAATTACACACCATGTTATGCGCATTACAGCATCTGGAAAAGGTAAGTCCCTTACTTTAAATCAGTTGACTCTATAAATCATTTTGTGATATCTCGTAACAAAGTACGCACAACAAAATTTTTCAAATATGAATTTAATTTTTGTTTATGAAGTTTTCTTCCTACAGGATAAAGACCTGATACTGGATCAGCCGACTACCATTTAATCGCAAATCTACGGGAGCATGGACAAAGTTGCCATTAGGTGCAGAATGTGTTTAAGCCGTTTTGTCTATTTTCATCTTTCACATGGTTAGTGTCTGTTTCCTGAAAATCGTTGCCAGGCAGCGAAAAGTGCAGTTAAGCGGAGTCGTCTGTGTAAATACTGTAAAACCATGCATACACCACAAACAAACACATTGTCCCCCCCCCCCCCCNCACACACACACACATAAACTAACACACTATTCGCCACTCAGTCTAGGCATGAACTGGTGCACTACGCTATCACATGGGGGTAACAGAGTTATACACGAACAATATCTATACACCTGCGAACAAAGACATACCTGTCATAGGAACTTCAGTGGACTCCACGTAAGTACAATCCCCTTACATGCGTGCATGTCGCTTAATAATGACTACACCCAGCAGAGTGCTGAGGTTGTACAGCTAATGACCGCATAGATGGAAATATGAATTCCACACATGGAAAAAATGGTTCAAGATTCTTGGAACAGTCACAGGATTAGGTCGCCGAGTCAGAGCCAGCGGACAGTTCAAAGTTCAAGACAGCCGCCAATCTCAATGTCAGTGGAAGAACAAGCACCAGAACTCTTCACAGGATCCTTGGATAGGAGACTGAGCATGTATGAGTGTGTCCCGAGTGCTTGGTAGCCAGTCCACTGCCCAAGTAACCCTAGTAACTCATCAAATAACTGCGCCGCTTAAAGAGATAGGCGTAGATATTTGCTTTAAAGTCTAAAAAAATCCACGTATTTTTTTTTCAAAATCGCGTAAAAACCGTTCATTTTTTTAAACCGCGTAATTTTTCTTCCACCTTACCATTTCTCAGAAACCACCGCTTGAGTATCGGGATTTTTAACTTGCTTACGTCACCATTACCCGGGCTGTGTAACGTCATCAAGTGAGATAAGTTTGGAGTGACTGGTGCGCATGCATGCGCAAACCGTCTGGATCTATCGTCTGCTATTCTATCTCGCCTTTTGACGTCACGCAGCAGGAATAATGGCGGCCCAGGCAGGGTGAAAATCCCGATATTCAGGCGGTGTTCTCTCAGAAACTTTCGGGCGAAAGGATACGCGGTTTAAATCTGATGAATAATAATATTGACGTATTAGCCCGTGAGGCAAATAACCACCCCTGGCGCTTTATTGGTATGATGAGACCTTTGTTAGCAGATAGTATCGATACTGACCAATAAAAGTTATACATTCTGGTTACATAACATTAACGAACATTATTTTCAATGAACATGCATCTCATATGGTCAACTGACTTGTTTTTCGAAACAAAACGTGATATAATATAGTATTATAATATGGTAATGCTGTAATATGCGAGGTACATTTGAAGTATGAAACATTGGTTTAAAATCATAACATCCCTGATGATAATAATAATGTCAAAGGAAACGAGTACAAGTCATGTGACCATGCTCTTGGGGCTTGACACATTTTATGCTTGGATCAACATACATTCATATATTACTAATATTAGGTCTCATTGAACAACAGCAACAACAACAACAACAAAAAAGACGACAACAACAATAATAACAATAACAACAACTGAATAACGCATCCGCAATACCGACACTCCTATTCAGTTCACAAATGCCGTCGTGATTTGGGGACTTGTTATGGTTTGTTACATGAGGGATATACTGGAATCTGTAACGACTATAAGCATTCTCAGTGAAAACAATACTGTTTTGATGAAACAATAACAATAACAATAACCCATGCACCTGTCTGAATAAATAACGTGATTCTGCAATTGGTAACACCCATGCAGTGTTTAAAGTTGTAATCTCAAAATATAAGCTGAGCTCGGTTTTCTATTATTTTTGTTGGGGTATTAGAGCGAACAACGACTAGAACAACAGTCTCCGCCAATTTTTGTCACGAAAGAACAATAAGATGCAGAATGACGTTACCATACTTCAGGTTTCAGGAGCCTAATTGGTCAAAAAAAAAAATGGACTATCCGAGTCGATATTAGCAGAATATAAACGTAGAAATAATAGTGTGAAATAATAAAATAGCAGTGTAGAAATAATCATATAATATGAAACCACACCGCAAAAATGGTGAAATTCAGTTTTGAATTTGTAAAAAAAATAGTTGTTGCAGGCAATGTTTCCCAATGGCTTCAGCGGATTTCATTTGTGCGGACCTGTGATCTGCAAAAGAAGGCCAAATTTTTAACCCCTTTTCATGTAATTTAAAATTGTGAAAAATCTAACCGAAGGATCCCCACCGTAAACAGTATATTATAATTTGAGCACAGAAGTGGCACCAGACCTGCAGACTAGTCTTGGCCATTTCGGAAAGTTCCTGGGGTTAGAGAAGAAATTTTTATTAAATGGCTCAAAGAAGCTTTTACAATTTGGCTCCTGCAACCTTCAGTTTCAGTATGAAGCAATATTGCGTGGAGAAAAGAATTACGGAAATTTGTCATTTAAAACAAAGATATTTTAAGAGTGCTTTCCAGTGGCGGCTTCGTCGCTAGGTGCAACCCGTGCAAAGCCAGGTAAAATATAGCTCAGAATTAGAAAAAATATATATTGAAATAAATGATTTCCAGAACCATAGAAACCATGCAAAATGCACATACCATTTCTTGTTGATTGGATTCCTTTTGTCTTTCAGCTGTGTGTTTTCTTCGTAATATAGCCATGTATCTTTGCTGTAGATATTTAGAGCAAGAACAGTGGATCTGACATTGTCCAGATTAAGTTTTATGTTGTTATATGACGAAGTAGCTGAAAAATGTAAACAAAAACAAACTTCGCTCTAACTGTCATTTTATTCTCTCACTTCCTCCAAGGGCTCTCACTCTCTTTCATCAAGGGATGTAACTCAATTAATTCCCGTTATAGTTTTTAACAGTAGCTAAGGGGTTTGGAGAAAGGGATATGTACATGGGTAATTTTGTAAGTCACGAACCGCCAATGTGCTTTCCTTTATGCGCATGATTGAGATTATCAGTTAGTGTTTTCCCCCATTTATCATCAGACGGAATACTAATAATCCAGTTCAACCTATAGCATCAAGTCAAATACCCCTGTTCCAAACGTAGATGTATAGTTTACTGTATATTGTGTAACAAAAACAAAATACAGTACCCTACATTTTTGGCTGGAAATTGCTTGTCTTTTCATGAGAAAAATAAACACAAAATGCAGGTTTGGTTTACTGAAGACCTAGCTTTCAGGATGCTGCATTTAGTATTTAGTATCTACCGTGAGAGAAGCCTCATATTCTAATACATATTCCACACATGATGTCCAAGCGAAGGGTTTCATGACAAAACGCGTTATCCACCAATATGAATTTTTAGCTTATTCTACATACTTCATGTAGCAGTAGGAGTATTTCGTATACATGTATATTTCCATTCCATAGAAGGACATTTGATCTACATTATTTAAGACTTAAATTTCGCCTTTCACATAAAAATATGCTTTGTATCTGTTCTGTTTTGCCACAACCCCCGAATGGTGTATAATGCGTTTTGCCATGAAGCCCTTCAAGTGTTGCGTACAATGCTACCCACAACGAAACACAGTTTTCTAAAGCGTGTAAAACCCACCGTTGTCATTGCACAATGTCGGTAAATATATACAGTCTCTGTGGCTTTCTGGTCAATTCAAGCTGAAGACCACGTTAGTTATATATATATCTAATAAAGCTTTAATTTTACAACAACCAGTTTCAGTATATATTTACATAATAAATTAACCCCTGTTGGAAACAACCCAAACCGGTTGCTGTAAAGTCAAAGCTTTTCAGAAATTTGTGTAACTGACTTGGCATTCAACTGGTATTGCCCTTCTTTGGTTTGTTACATGAAATTTTAAACAATTTTCAATCATATAGACAGTATATATATTATGTCTATCTTATACATTGATCACAGCTTGACAATGGGCGCGGTGACACATTTTCCAAGCACCCAGTGACTGGAGGACAAATCTTTCTCCATTTGCATTCTTCTAAGCCTTTCAGGAAATCTGAGGCGACTTCGAGCAAAAGCCTGGTCTGATCAAAATCAAACCCCATTCCACTTCCTTCTACAAAACTGCTGCTATCAGAGTACAGTTAGTTGTTGCAAGGACGACAGTGAGAATTTCACATCCCAGGCACGTTACTGGACTTTTCGAATACTAACACGATCAAGACGCCGGGTCATAGCCAACAGAAATTTCAGGTTAACCGTCAACATTATAGCCAGCAAGCACCAGAACTTTTCTCTGGATATACTGGCTGGACAGCCAAAATACACCTTTTGGAGTATTCTGGCCATATTGTATGCTTAACCGACAAACATTTCTGCGGGTAATGTCCTGTTTCCGTCTGTGATTTTTTTAAAACAAAGTTTAGTATTAAACATCAACTCAAACAGGCGACTTGTCTCTTTAACTCAGTAGATTACTACGCTGACTCAGAATCTAAAGGAAGAATCAACCTTAACATAAAGAAAGTTATAAATAACAACCATTTGTCTGTTTCAGTTGCTGTTCATCTACTTCACCATGCAGTAAGACTACTAAGAGAATGAAGAAATCAAGCAAATTTTTGTTATTTTGGATTTTTAGGTAGATGAGAAGCATGGTGCCGGGCCGTTTCACATGGAAAACTAAAACTATCAGTATGGCTGTCCAGCTAAAATTTTCTTCTAGGCGCATTGTGGCTGTTTGGCCAAAATATTCTCCAAGGTGTATTCTGGCTGTTCTGTCAAAAACCTCATTAGGGCATATTATAGATGTTCAGCCAAAATATCGCTGTCTTTGCACCTTTCTTATTTTTTTGGTTGGGGGGGGAGTGGGAGGCAGGAGATAGTGCAAAGAGGTCAGTGCGCTACCCAAGTAAACAAGATGAGAAAAGAACCTGTCGAATTGATTGAAGACAACTCTAGTTTCTAAAACCATGACAACTTAAGACAATGAACTNTGGCTGTTGAGTCAAAAAACTCATTAGGGCATATTATAGATGTTCAGCCAAAATATCGCTGTCTTTGCACCTTTTTTATTTTTTTGGTTGGGGGGGGAGTGGGAGGCAGGAGATAGTGCAAAGAGGTCAGTGCGCTACCCAAGTAAACAAGATGAGAAAAGAACCTGTCGAATTGATTGAAGACAACTCTAGTTTCTAAAACCATGACAACTTAAGACAATGAACTATGCAAGGTGGAGAAAGACTTGTCCACCGTCAATTCTGGCTGCGAGGTCAGTGCACACACAAATATTCTAAGCTAACAAGAGATAGGAAACTAATGTTAGACCTACAATACAAATTATTTTGATTCAGAACAACAACAGTGTGAAAAGACATGCTAGATGACATCTAATACAGAAGCTTTATCCATATCAATTATTAATCCATGATCTTGTCTATAGATATACTGCATTATACTGATAACCAGTGTTGCCTCTGAAATGAAAAGAAAACAGATCATGACGTAACTTAGGAACAGAATTTGAAACTGATGTCTCCTCAGAGTTAGTTGCTCAGAATATACCCCAGGGATGACGATAACTATCATGCCTTTGTAATGATGCCCAAGTAATGATGATGATGATGATGATGATGACGATGATGATGAGAATACTGAAGAGGTTGAGATGCTCTAGTATGTTCTGTATCTTATTCTTCTCTTTCTATTACTGAGCTTTGGGTGGACAAAGGTCTTGGACACTGTAGTTTTTAACGCCTCAGTAAAAGAAGATTCGCTCAGTTCAAACAATTCAGTAGTGAGTAGGACATTGTAATAATCTAATGTAGGCTAAGCCTGATTTCGCTCCTCAAAAGCCATGCGTAAAATCAGTATGATGCACTGAGTATGGCACACATTCAAACAGATGGATACAATGGAACCTCGCTATTAAATACTCATTTAATACCCTTATCTTGTATGAATTTCATACATCACATGAATTCTGTAATATTCGGTCATTTCGTCATTCAGATTATAGATATCTAAATTAAGTATAGACTATGTATTTCTCAACAATAATTATAATTTCTCCGTGCGTTGAGGACATTCTTATTGCTGAGCGACTACTGTGCATTTGTTAAACATTGCACGTCAGTACCAAGGAATGTATAATTTTGGTTATCTTGCTTACCATATAAGCCTATCATGAAAAATAGTACGGTGTTTTGAAGTCGTTTTGAAGAGGAGGAAAACGGAATAAAATGCAAATAACATTTGAGTTTGTCCATTCTTGAGATTATCATAGAATACTGACAGCTGACCATGTGTCAACTGCAAAAAAACAAGGCTATTTTTTTTTTTGCTTATTGCATATCCAGCATGATCATGACAGTAATGAAAATGACGAGTGCGATAATACTGATGAGATAAGAAGAAGCTAGCATTGCCACTCGTTGGGCTTTTCCCCCTACAGTAGGTTAAACTGGCTTTACATAAAGCCACTTTTCCCTACGTAGAAGCTAATCGCTTTTTCTTAAGCTATTGGGGAAAAAATCGTGAAATGCAGGATAAAGTGGGTAAAATATCTGGTTTTCTTCTTTTTAACAGTAAGATCTTAGGATTTGTTCCATCAAATTTACTTCAGGATTGTGCGTAGGGAAGCGCAGGGCAAAATAAAAACAACAACACTCTCACTGTGGGGAACATACATATAACCAGAGTGGCAACACTGCAAAGACTTAATAGTAGAGTTCTACTACCATACCTGAAACCTCTTCACGACCCGTCTCTCTTCAATTTCTCCATGTTCACATTTTGGTGACATATTGATGGCCAGACGCTGAAAGCAACAAACGGAACCAACATTTAGCCATTCTGTAGTGTAAACATTAACAATTTCTCCTCTGGAAGAGATCTAGGCCCGTTGGCGGCTCGTCATTAAGTCATTGTAAAAAATTAATTGTAAAGCGCCGGGTACAATTTAGCCAAGAATTTAAGGAAATACTTTAATTTAAAAGATTTAAGCTGGCCAAAGAAATGGGAAGCGCCGTGGGGAGTGGGCAGGAATGATAGACAAAGGGTGGGGGGGAAGAATCCACAATTTAAAACAAAACACATGTCACGTTTAATTCGTAGGGGAAGGGGAGTGTAGGGATAGTTTTGAAGACCACCAGTCCAAGTACAGATTAAAATTCTTTTAATATGACAGGCGAAAATAAATAGCTCTGTTTAGCCTCTTCGCTACATCAAATCTGACTAGCGCGCAGGAGGCTGGACGTAGAAATAATTACGTATGGAAGTAAGACGTATGGGTACATCGGAAACGGCATATTAATGCTACTTCCGGTAGCATAGGGTCAAATGTAGTACCTCCTTTCTTTTCTCTCTTCCCTCGCACATTCTGTCTCTCTCTCTCTCTCTCTCTTTTTCTCTGCTCTCCCTAGAATATGATCCTTTAGACCGTATGAGCCTGTATATAAAATAGCTGGGTACCATAATCATGGAGGAACAGGCGATACATGCACCAGCCCATTGGGTCAACCATGTTACCTCCTTCCTTCTCTCCCTCTCTTCCCTCCCTCATTCATCCCCTCTCTCTCTCTCTCTGCTCACCCTAGAACAAGATCCTTTAGTCCGTATGAGCCTGTATATGACATAGCCAGGTACCATGATCATTGAGGAGCAGGCGATACACCAGCCCACTATGTTGGCGTAGTAAGGGTAACTGTAANTTTCCTCTCTCTGTTCCCTCCCACATTCTCTCTCTCTCTCTCTCTTTCTCTGCTCTCCCTAGAATATGATCCTTTAGACCGTATGAGCCTGTATATAAAATAGCTGGGTACCATAATCATGGAGGAACAGGCGATGCATGCACCAGCCCATGGGTCAACCATGTTACCTCCTTCCTTGTCTCTCTCTCTCTTCCCTCCCTCATTCATCCTCTATCTCTATCTCTCTTCTCTCTCTTTCTTTCTCTCTCCCTTTCTCTCTCTCTCTCTCTGCTCACCCTTGAACAAGATCCTTTAGTCTGTATGAGCCTGTATATGACATAGCCAGGTACCTTGATCATTGAGGAGCAGGCGATAGACCAGCCCACTGGGTCAAGCATGTTACCTCCTTCCTTCTCTCACTCTCTCTTCCCTTCCTCATTCATCCTCTCTCTCTCTCTCTCCCTCTCTCTCTCTCTCTCTCTCTCTCTCTCTCTGCTCACCCTAGAACAAGATCCTTTAGTCCGTATGAGCCTGTATATGACATAGCCAGGTACCATGATCATTGAGGAGCAGGCGATACACCAGCCCACTATGTTGGCGTAGTAAGGGTAACTGTAAGTCCCTCGAGAATGTCTATAGGTCAGCGGCTGGTACGATATGATGCTGGAAATGACGATAATCTGAAACATACCAGAGTTTTCGTAATGAATTAGTCGGTTTCTATAAGCAGACCATACATTTTTGTTATGACAATCATAACTGTAGATATATTTC
>JAWQUT010000174.1:646046-671001 GCA_033807755.1 Ellobium chinense
GGGGGGGCAAAATATCACATGGGGATAAATTTTATCTCATGTAAGTCTGGCCAGCTGGGATAGAGGGACGCACAATTTCTTGAGAGGTCAAAATAAAATTTCACACCAGAGCTAGGATAACTGACCTTTTTTTTTCGGTAAGGATTCATATACTGATTAATCTGATTTTTCTTTAATATTCTTTGCATTTGTGAAATAAATTCCCCATCAATAAGAAGATTGTAATTAAATGTGTAGTAGAAAGAACCTTTTTTTTATGTTTGGATGTTCCAAGCTAACAGTGACGGTACAGTGATCTGATACTGGGATTGGTATTATTTCACTGCTGACACAGTAGTCTACAAATTCATTACTTAAAAAGGCGTAATCAATTCTTTTGGCTATAAGAGGATTGGTTTTTCATCCAGATGTGTGCGTCTCTGATGGATGAAAAATAATTGACCTTTTTATTGGAACTTTCTGTGAACTTGGCAGCATACATGATAAACCGTCCACTTGAATTCTAACTATCACTATTTTGGAGTACCGGTATATAAGCCCTATCGCTATGATCTACATCTAGATCTCTACCATGGGGAGCTGACAAAAGAGTCATTTCTTTAAAAATTAAAATCGTTCTGGGGCCACTTCATAACGATGGAGATTGGGCGAGCGGCTTCTCTAGTACACAACACATAGCAATATAATACAGGAATAGAAATAAACCAATATTATATACTGGCTAACATTGAACAGTTTCATGCATGCGTCAGGCTGTTTCACTCTTCTTCCAACATGCAAGAATTGATGTGTCCGCCGGTTCATTCATCCAGTACTAATGTTTGTGCGTGAATTATAAAACGAGATATGAGATGTATATATTATCTGCCACCTTCACTCTTCGCTCCAAACCTCTTTCACATGCTTTACATGTCAACTATACAGAGTGTCATCTTATTTTGCATAACAGCATGGAGTGGAAATGCAAAGGAGCAAGACAAGAGCAAATTAACAACTCCATCCTCAAAAAGCTTGCTATTTACCCAGCAGGGAATACATCGACTTTGAAAAACTATACACTCATTCCTGCAAGCAAAAGTTCAAATCAATTTTGAGTGACTGCTCTCACCCCCTATTCCGTCAGATAATCCGATCTCAAAGAAGTAGACGGATACTATTCTTAAAAACTCACAGAGAGCGATACAGGCGATCTTTTTTGCCATCAGCCATTCGCGTTAGCAGTGTTTCTTAATGTAGTATGCTTGTACGTAAAGCGTGGTGTGCAGGGGTGAGTATAGGTGCAGGGATGTGTGTGTATGAGTGAACATTATTAATCTGTTTGTATTTTTCATTGTATTGTTATAAATGCTGTGAAAACGAATTTCCAAATATGGATAATAAAGGCTTATCTTATTTTATCTTGTCTTATCTTATCTTATTGCACAAGACAGAACTTACAGAAAGTAGAAGCGGACAGATGAACTTCCAACAAATTCTCCAGAACAAGCTGGGTTTCTCTCCTGTCATCTTCTCTACATCTGTACAGAATTGGGGCATACCTGGGGGGGAACAACATTCACAGTTAACACTGGAAGATTGAAATGCACAAACCAAACAAGTTTAGGGGGTGAAAACATGATGGTATCTTATCTCATTACTTATCACATCTGTACAGAATTGGGGCATACCTGGGGGGAACAACATTCCCAGTTAACACTGGAACATTGAAATGCACAAACCAAACAAGTATTGGGGGTGAAAACATGATGGTCTCTTATTTCATTACTCAGTTGTTTCACACAAAATAAAATATAATAGCGTCTACCAGTGTCCTACTATACAATTTTATTTAAATTACAAAAAGAAGCACACAATAAGAAAATGTCAAATTTTCCGGATTGAAAATTCCTTCATCAGGAATAATAATAATAATGATAAGGAAGAATAAGACATAGGAACAGACCTAAGAATTTATAGGGGTGCTAATTTAAAAGGATACGATAAGAGTTCACTAAAGAAAACAGAGAGAGAGAGGTGAGGGGAGTTCAGATAGAACGAGAACAAAGGCGTCACCCAGGTATTGAGGAGGTAGGAAACAGACAGAGGTAAGGGAAAGGTTAAGAGGAGCTATGGAATACAGAAATTATCGCTATCTCCTTGCCCAACTATAGACTAGGAGTACTTTTTCACTCCTTCCGTTTTTGCATGCCTCTCCCTTCCCTTCCTACACCCGTCCTGTAATCATGACACCCCCGTCCTCTCTCATTCTGCCTGTTTGCATTCCATTCTTTCTTCTGTCTTTCCCTGTCTGCCTGCCTGTCTGTCTGTATCCCGATCCCCTATCTCGTACTCTCTCCCTCTCATTCCATTTTTCGGCTTTTCTATTTTTCCCAGGTTTCTCTCTCTCCCTCTCTCTGTGTATCTTTTCTCTCTGTCTTTCATGAATGCGCGAACTGAGTATGGCTACTTACACTTACACAACCATATCATTTCCAGTGTACGTGGAGTTCTATCATACATACGGAACACTCAACAACGGGGGCTCAATACTCTTATGCGATCTTCCCTCATTTATCACTTAGTCTTCATCCTATGCCAACCTCAGCGACCAGCCATACATCAGTGCAAACTTATGCTACGCTAATGTTTCTTTTTTATATAGCTTGTAGAAGCCCACAACATAGTATTGCCTAGCCTTTGTGTGTTTTTGGAGAGCACCTATAAACTTCTTTACTTTCTTAGCTCCAAGGGTTGCACTTAATAATGAGCCATCACTGAGAGTACAACTGTGTAATACGCTCCCGTAGAACTGCAGTTTAACTCTTTCTATACCACATGCCATATGGGGTAATGACCACTATAATACTTGGTCTATAGGAAAAAAAATGTACACTAGGCCATTTCAAGGGCGAATGCAAGGCCCAAAGATGACAAAAGGGTATGATGTTATATATCATTTTGAAGGCAAAAGTCATGAGCACACGAATATAAAAGCCATACGAATACGAAGCAATTTGTAAGGCCACTTATAAACACCGATACATCGGTGTATGGTCAAAATGGCGACGACTCGCCCACCGATATATCGGTATATGGTATAGAATTAACGGTATGCCTTTATGTGACAAAGATGAGTTTCACACAATGAGAGACTCACCATAAAACCATGAGACAGCCACCACCTCACACAGCACAATGAAGACTATGGATGTTCCCGCAGCGAATGTGTCAAGGATGGTAAATACGTACATGCCTCCCTGGGGATATATCATCATTATCAGCGTCATTATGAAGTGTAAGACCATGGCAATATAGAATAACGATTTTCGCCCTCGTTATATTGTAATCAACGGTGTGATTTGACTACATCTTTTAATGGGTTTCCAGTACCAAAACAAGTCGTAACAATTAACATGCCTGAATTCGGCATTAGTCGATTTCAATGTCAGTTATCGAAAAACAGACAGATAAATTGATGCTGAAAGTTGGGAAAACTTTTATTTGTGGGAAAGCTTACCAAGATCAAATATAGGATAATACTATTTATATGACCATCTTTTGTGAGGTTGAACATTTACAAATACATTGTTACATTTAACACCGACACATACATTTTGTTTTGATAGCTTGTATGCTGACAGACGTTCTCGACTTTCAGGGGACATCAAGATCACCGATCCCGACGAGAAATCGGGATACTATCGCCCTCCTCAATGCACGACTACGAATAATTATACTCGTGATCTTACCTGCATCAGGCAGGGGATGGAAAATATGAAGGCGGACAAGATGACTATGAAGGTGAGTACTTCACGGAAGAATCGATACTTCATCAGATGTGACAACTCATCTCGGATGCCCGTGAGAGGGGATTCCAGTCCACCAAACTGAAATGTGATTGAGAGACAAATGAAGGGTTTCATGACAAAACGCGTTATCCACCAATATGAATTTTTAGCTCATTCAACATACTTCATGTAGCAGTAGGAGTATTCAGCATACATGTATATTTCCATTCCATAGAAGGACATTGGATGTACATTATTTAAGACTTAAATGTCGCCTTTCACATAAAAATATGCTTTGTATCTGGTCTGTTTTGCCACAACCCCAAATGGTGTATAATGCGTTTTGCCATGAAGCCCTTCAAAATACAGTGTTTTGTACATGTATCACTAATTCATTGAGCTGGTGAAAGGAAGGAGAGACCGGCGGTGGGTTGGGATGGGTTTGGAAAAGGACATGTTTGACAATCACATATTGACTGATTGAGTGATTCATTGACTGATCTATTGACGGATGAGCTGATTGATTGATTGCTGTATTGATTTATTGTTTCATTGTAATTTTTGGATTGATGTATCATCTGTTCTGTCAGGTTCCGTAGTTTGTAAATGTGTGCCCAGAAACTACAGTTTTGTGGTTTGGGCTTTTTCTCCCCTATAAATATTGATATTTTTCGAAACTTGTTAAACAGGAATGATTTCTCCTAATAGACTCACTATGTAAGAAGATGTAGTTTATGTCTAGGTCACTGAAGAACTATCAGGTTACAAATGGAAAGCAGGAAACAATATTCAGATGGAAAAGATAGATATACTGGCTGCAAGTGTAAAGTCACAGTGAATTCACCGAATTTAGCGACCCTGTAGTATGACAGGATAGCAAACTCGTCATGTAAGCTGTTCATGTCTGGAGCCGCGATAGGTATAGGATACCTTTTGAACTTCCTTCGACGCTACTGGGACTTTTAAAATTCCCAGTGACACTCCTTCTAGATAACGTGTAACAACCTTGTAATCAGTTTGGGCTGAATTCTTCCCCCTTTCTGTAGTAACCCTACCAAGTGCTTACGTCATCTACTCACCGCACTATCCAAGCCGAGAGCCAGCAGCATGAAGAAGAATATAATGGACCAGCCCACAGAGCCCGGAAGTGTTGCTATGGCTTCAGGATACACAATAAACACAAGGCCTGGACCTAGCAGTCGGTGGAAAAACATAGTGTTACATATCATGACAATGTGCAATCTTAGAAATGTAACGACATGTGTGGTAGGATGGGAGACTGTCAAGGCATGTAAATCATCCCTTCGTTACTTTAAAATGCACATGCAAGGCTTAACCTTCTGGTCCAAACAACGCTTGAACGTACATGTACGTTCGGGAAGTGGCATTCCTGTGTAGAAGCTGACATGCCCTACCTCTTACTTCCTATGTAATGAACTATTTCTACGTACATCGGGCATAATATAGTCGTAATCGTGCTGAAGCGCCGTAAAACCCTCGCTCAAACAAACAAACAAACAAACAAACCTACGCACAGACTAATGAGCTCATGGTAATTTAGTGACATCAACCCTTGAATGAAGAACAATACATACTGAAAAGGTTAATCTCCCTTTGTATGTCATGTAGATCTCCCCCCTCCAACCCCACTCTATTTCCATATTGCTGAAATTAGACCTTGGATACGGCTTCCAAACAAGCAACATCACATCGGTTACTTCACCATCATCATCATCATCTTCATCATCATCATCATCATCACTATCATCATCATCATTTAAAACTAGAAAAATTAAAAGTTCAACCTTAATTCAGGGAATTTATTAATAATCTAGTAAAGAATTAAGATCGAAAAATGACATCTAAACGTTTCGGCTTAAGGCCTTTATCAATAGAAATCATCATCATCATCTTCCTCGGTATCTCCATATTACAGTACAACTAGACTAGATCATAACCACGTCTATCACCATCACAACCATAATTCTGCAACCACCACAAATGCTAGATGGAAGACTATACTGGCGACAACAACAGCAAATTCATCCGCCTCACCTTCCGTGGCGACCTTGTCGATATCTTTGCGTGTCTTGAGCGACATGTAACCGAGGTAGGAGAAGATGACAAACCCGCTGAACAAACTTGTGAAGGAATTGACTATCACAGTCACTATACAGTCGCTACAGTGGGGAGAGAGAATGAAATTCATCAACTATATTTATGTTTATGTAACCGGGTGGAAAGGCAGTACAGTAGTATGGTATTCTTTCTACATTTAAGGGGGAGGAAGGTGAGCTTAGTCTGATAATTTTTTCAGATGTTACATATTATTTTTAAGGAAGTGTGTCACCAGGGATTTTACCAAATTACTGTGAATGATCAATTTTGAGAAGAAGGGCCGAAAAAAACCTACTCTATAAATTTTTGTCCCTGCCGGGGATCGAACCAGGGTCTCTCAGCTTGTAAGTCCGAGCGTGTTACCACTACACTACAGAGACGTTAACTTCACAGCAATTTAATTCTTAAATACCTACTCCCTAAATCGGTCCCTACTTCCACGTGCGAACCTAGTGTTCATCCGTGACCTAAACACACTTCCCGACTGCTCACATTTATGTCTTGTCAAAATAAGAAAAACGATAGAAACAGTAAAAATAGCCCTCTGCATGATGATGTCTTCTCAATAACAGGGTAATCCATTTCATAATCGCTAGCTAAGACAACCACCCACCTATCCTTGTAGAGTTAATTTCATGAAAGCCTGACTGGGAAAAAATGAAATTTCAGACAATTCACTAGTCTTAGATTCTTAATCAATTAATTGTATTGAGACTGAAATTGAAAACGGAAAGAGGCCCTACAAAAATGGAGGAAATTAACTGAACATCATTTTTGACATACATGTATCTGAAAGTCTTGCTTGTGTTCTAACCCCCCCCNTAAATACCTACTGCCTGAATCGGTCCCTAACTTCCACGTGCGAACCTAGTGTTCACCAGTGGCCCTAATACACTTCCCGACTGCTCACATTTATGTCTTGCCAAAATAAGAAAAACGATTTAAATAGTAATAATAGCCCTCTGCACGATGAGGTCTTCTCAATAATAGGGGAATCAATTTCATAATCGCTAGCTAATACAGCCACCCATCTATCCTTGTAGAGTTAATTTCATGAAAGCCTGGCTAGGAAAAAGTGAAATTTCAGACAATTCACTAGTCTTAGATTCTTAATCAATTAATTGTATTGAGAAGAAGATCGCCAGCTCTTTCATGACATCAATATGAGACTGAAAACGAAAAGAGGCACTAAAAAAATGGAGGAAATTAACTGAACATCATTTTTGACATACATGTATCTGAAAGTTTTGCTTGTGCTGTGACCACCCCTCAATGTGGTCAGTTCAAAACTCTAACTGCCTCTTTCCTCCTCGATCCTACCATCTCACAAATATCAGACCGACTCAAAGCTTTTTATTTCTTTCTCCTCCCATTCCCTCCCATTACCTTTCCATTCTCTCACCCTACCCTCCACAAACCCTCCCTTTGGTTTTCTCTCGAAGACTTGGTGACGCCCATGTCGTGATGCAACAGTGTTCATATACCTACCGCTTACAGTCATTATGGAACTTGTTATAACTGGCGTAGGCAATGTGGGTGCCAAACCCTGACCCGACTGAGAAGAATATCTGAACGGCAGCGTCTATCCACACCTGTCAGATGATGAACAGAAGTAAATAAGAACTTGCGCATTAACAATGGGATCTCTTGTCTTTATGAAAATTCCATCGACTCTATATATTGAAAGCTATTAAGCGTGCTTTCAGAAACGATGTACTAATGCAATTTTTACGATGGCATGAGATCCCATTGTTAACGTGCAAGCTCTCAAATGAGTATACTGTACTGTGGTTTTTAAGTCTCGAATACAGTCAGTAACTGTCTTTATCGACTTCCTGGGATTGCTGGCAAGAGAATAAATACTTCTTTGGCTCTTTGATACACTGGGCGTATATAGTACAAAAGTCAACTAATCCTGCATGTCCACCGAAAGTTAAGGCATTCAAGGGATTTAATCGTCTTCTAGCTTCCTGATACGCCCCGCCTAAAAAGTAAACATAGTTGTCTGTCTCTGCAACCTCACCAGACGCCTCACATACAAGGCTATCTTAAACCTTACTCAATGAGTAACTCTTTTGATTTTGACGCACTCACGTCTAGTTCAGTTTTCTTCTTTTTTTTTCTGCTCCTTTCTCCCCCTCTCTTTTTTTTTTCAGTGTGATGCGTCTTTTTATGTCCGTTCTAAAATATCTCTCCTCCAGGTCAGTGTACATAGTCTGGCCCTTTAGGCTCACAGTCTAGTCCCTTTCATTGAAATGTCAACCGCTTTAGTAACCTGCTCTCTATTTTCGCTTTCAGTCTGTTTACTCCATTCACACTAAAAATCAATTTCTTCAGTATTGTCACATGCCTTGGGCCTTCCTAGACTGGCGATCTTGGGTGTGATGAAATACTTGATGCCGTTCTCCGCCCCTGGCAGCATGACGCCTCTGATCAGCAGGATGGTCATTATGAGGTAGGGTAAAGTGGCTGTGACGTAGACAACCTGTGGAGGACACAGAAGACAGGGCGTCAGTGAATGGGAGAGGGGTGGAGAGTAGGATAAATACCATGGAACCTCGATAGTAGGTACTTCAGTAATATCTACCTCGTTTTTAAGAATGCATTTCATATGCACGCATTTATTACTGTTCTATCAATTGGACCTTGATAGGTACACCTCAATATTTATAAAGCACAAGACTAACACCCCATTTTACAAATTGGCAGGCAGGAGGCAACGTACCAGCGGCGAAAGAATACCTAGCGCACCGAAAGGCATCATAGACGAATGCAATAGACTCCGTGAAAAAGTTGGACGATTGGCGAATCGGGCGGATTGAAAAGATCTATCGGAGATTGTATTTCGTTGCTATACACATTCTTTTTTTTTTTTTTAAAGGGTAAATAAAATAAAGAGGACTAATGTGTATAGTTACCTTTGGTGTATATTTCTACGAATGTAGGTGAAAACCGCATGTTTTTTCGTTACGTAATTCTCAAGAAATCTGTGACACAAATTTGGCTGACGCGTTTTATTTATATAGATAGATACTTATGTGAGCCATCGGGAAGTGTGTTAGTGTCATGAGTGAACACTAGGTTCGCACGTGAAGGGTAGGAAACAATATTTAAGCAGTAGGTATTTAAGAATTAAATTGTTATGAAGTTAGCGTCCCTGTAGTGTAGTGGTAACACATTCAGGCTTGCAAGCTGAGAGACCCTGGTTCGATTCCCGTCAGGGACAGGAAATTTCTACTGTAGGATCTTTTCGGCCCATCTTCTCAGAATTGATAATTCACAGTAATTTGGTAAAATCCCTGGGAACACGCTTCCCCACAAATAATATGTGACATCAGAAAAATTATCAAACTGAGCTCACATTCCTCCCCCTTAATAATAAAAAATAAATACTATATGCCTTGCCATCCGGTTACACTTATCTCAGTCAAAGAGACAGACTATGTCTTTTTACCAAGGTTCGACTGTATCGGAAGGTTGAAGGTTCTGAGTGAATGGTCTTGATGTCTTTTGTTTTCTTCTTTTCATTTCTGCTTTTAAATGGATATTTTGGGTGGACACAGATTTGTAGAGTACTGCACCAAGATTCCAGGCTTAAATAGAGGCCTTGGTGCCAAATACATCATGCACAATGTACTGCTCTGCACCTTCCCAGCTGTAACAGTGTATACTGGGTAGAATGTTGATTTGATGACTTTCTTCCCACTTTCTTAAATCTCCCAGTCTCAACACATTACCAACCACCTTGGTAGCACTCACCTGTGACTGGGATCAACTTGTTACATAATATTTGATTTAAACAACATAGTCCCTTCTGAGGTTAACTACTCCAGAAATTTCATCCTCTGAACCGACGACCGAATTTTGTTTAGTGATAAATAAATTTCGAAACAAACAAACATGGCGCTACTTTCTGCTTTTGAAGCAGTGTATCATTTGGATCGTTCCAAAGAACTTGTTCAGTCAGTACCGAGGAATGTATGAAATTTTTAATGTTGACCAGCTCACAATACTTGATTGATTGTGTCAATAGCAATAAAATTACATGAAAGTACAATGACATCTCTTCATTACTGTTTGAATTTGAAGCAACCAACAAGACAACCTCCATGGAATAGCCTATTAACAGATATACAGGACAAATGTGTACTTGTACAAAACAGAACCTAAGACCTACCTTTCCTGTGCTTTTGACGCCCTTCCACAAACAGAAATATAAGACAGTGAATGTAAGAAATGTGCAGAGTACAAGTTGCCACTTCAGTTCTCCAAGATCTTCCAGACCTGTGCTCTCATGCAGCTCCAACATCCCGCGTCTGTCAAGGAAATACAAACACAAGAAAGCTGTCAGTGGATTGGTCAATCATTTCAGCTTCATAAAGCTCTGACACAGACGTCCTGAGGACACATCAATACACAGGAAGAGCACGAGAGTATAATTAATTTTAAGCAGAATAATAAAGCAAGTTCTGAGATTCTGGCAAAGCATGGCCCAACTTCAACGACTTTTAAGTAGCGTAGAACGAACAGCCAGCAGAATGGTCCAGCACATCCGTGTTTGCTACAGACAGCCGCTCTGCAACAACTTTGCACAGTTTGAAAAGAAATTTGGAGCAAAATAACATTGATGCGTGAAAAAGATAAAACTGGTTAAATAGTTGCAGGACAGATCAACTCTTCACTCTGCTGATGAATTACTTGGAAACTTTATATCTGTGCTGGCAATGTTCTGCACTTATTTTGATCTATTTTAAGCACAATATAGACTGGATGGTTATACCTTTTTAACCTTGGCTAGGTCATATAAGGAGACCCGGCCTTAGTCAAACCATTGTTACAAAGATGCTAAACAGGGCAGAAATTAGAAAACGAAATGTATTTTCATCAAGACCATAGCTACATCATTATCATCAAGTCGTTCGTGCTAAATCTTTCAAACGAGTTTCATGCTCTCTTCTTCAAGATGCCATTTGGCATCGAACATTCACAACCCTCTCTACCTCCATTCTCCGATGCCCTCTAAGCTTTAACTCTCGCCCCATTTTCCTTTCTTGATATTTCCATGGGCTGGAAGGATGGTAACAATGATTCTTATTCCCGACTCACTCGAAAAACTCCATTGTAGAAGACACCGATACGGAAACATTGTAGGTTCGGTTGGCAGGTGGGGAACTTTCGTCACTTCTCGGAACTACCGTTACACCGTTAGCGCCCAACTTGACGTCATTTCCGGCCGTGGTGGCGTTGGTGTCCCAATCGATCTGCCAGCAGTTGTCGCTGTTATAGTTGTTGAAGCAGCTGGTCCAGGGCAACTTGTTGGTGAAGGAGCTGAAGAGGTAGAAGAAGCTCCAGGCGATGATGACGTTGTAGTAGAAAGCCACGATATAGGCCATGAAACAGGACGCCATGCCGATACCTGGGAAATATACATGAACAGTTTTGAGGTCATTATTTTAGACATAGACATGTGAAATAGGAAATTAATAATACTGTACTCTAAGAGGATTTTAATAATTTTATCATATATTTCGAATTCACTCTACTTTCAAGATGTGCGCTCTCAAAAGAGAAAGCTGAACAGCACACTAGAGAAATATTTAATTTTCAGTGGAGATTCTACAAATAATCATCGCAGAGTTTTACTGACATATGGGTTGGGAGCAAAAGTGGTCATAAAAGACATGAATACACTTATGGAGTAATGTAGCACAATTAGACAAGATTTTTGTCCAATCATTTATTTAACCAGTCTCCAGACAGCACCATCAAAGACACCGAGACATTAAATCTGGCAAGGAAAATGAATTTATAAAAATATAGGAAAGACATGTATTTATGTAATGGTAACTGGCTTTAAATGCCATAACTGACATGCAACAGTAACTGAAAACTTAAAAAAATCTGAACATGTCAGAAGGTCTTTTTCAGTAACTGAACAACAAAAGTTAATGCAGCCCTATTCAAGTATATGTTTTCTATTAATTATTAATTTATACCACATCAACATATAAGAATACTTTAGACATTAGTTTTGTTAGGCTCATATGAACGATTCCAACATCCATGACTCGTAAGGATATGATGCAGAGAGAAAAGTAAGATGAGCAGTTGGAACAATTGAAGCAAAAACGATGGAATGAGGCATTTAAAGGCTTACCTTTAAACATGGGCGCCATCTTCTCCCATACTGCCGTAGGCCCACATCGATTAAACTGACCCAAACACATCTCCATAAAGAAAACAGGCATGGCCCCAAATACCAAAGTTGTGAAGTATGGAATGAGAAACGCCCCTGTCAGCAGGAAATGACACATTATATCAAGAATGCCATCAGAACAGTATGTTATCAAATACATACATGAACAAATAAACAAAAATATCGACCGGCACGATGAAACTTATGGCAGCAAACGAAGCCTGTAATAAAGGAACTAATGGCGTCACAGGAATGCAAGTTTACATGTCTCAACTTACACATAATAATTGTTCATGAGGAGTAGATAAAGGGCGATTCCAAGCAAACTGGTCCTGAGGTGAAATTTTTGAAACTGCGTTTTTTATCATGTTCATGGTTGTAGGTATCAGTTCAACATCTCTACTTTCAAGATCCATAGTTATTTTTCTGTCTTTTGATGGTTTCAACCTATAGTTCATTCCTTAAAGAGTGTTAGTTGAAAAATGTCACTTTGTCACCTGAGCAACAAATCAGGTGTCTGTTTGACAAAGTCTTGTAAAATTCTTTCTTGATAATTTTGAAACTTCTTCACCTTTTTAATAATCCATAATACACCAAGGAATGTCACTACATCGCATTTGCCTGGCTAGTTATCATAAAAGCTGCAAAGGTTGGACTCAAAGTCAGCCTATTTCGTCACGCCGTAACATTTTTTTTTCACTTTTTTAAATCTTGGAATCGCCCTAAAGCAAATTTCTCTTAATTAAGGATATTACTTTACTGAAATTCCCAACTTCCCAAACCGTTTGAGGGAAGTTCAGTAAGAGATATGATCACCTCTTGCTTTATAATATAGTGGGGAGGCTTTAAAGACGTCCTAATTATATAAATAATGTGGTGTCACTGAAATTCTTCATTTAAACATTATATCAACTGGGAATGAGAAAGTCGAGGAGAGAATAAATCCAATAATTTTGTTGCTATTTTAGGAACTGGTACCGGACCCCTTACCTTACAAGCTGAATAATACGCCAACTCTTAAAAACAGTAAACCTTCTTTCATCACCTTGATTACATCGTTATGAGTTCCTGGTCAAATTTTCTCCTAACATTCTTGTGTTCACGGGTTGNTTTCACTTTTTTAAATCTTGGAATCGCCCTAAAGCAAATTTCTCTTAATTAAGGATATTACGTTACTGAAATTCCCAACTTCCCAAACCGTTTGAGGAAAGTTCAGTAAGAGATATGATCACTTCTTGCTCTACAATATAGTGGGAAGGCTTTAAAGACATCCTAATTATATAAATAATGTGGTGTTACTGAAATTCTTCATTTAAACATTATATCAACTTGGAATGAGAAAGTCGAGGGGGAGAATAAATCCAATAATTTTGTTTGCTATTTTAGGAACTGGCACCGGACCCCTTACCTTACAAGCTGAATAATATGTCAACTCTTAAACAGTAAGACCTTCTTTCATCATCTTGATTACATCGTTATGAGTTCTTGATCAAATTTTCTCCTAATATTCTTGTGTTCATCTATCATTGCAACACATTTGATCACGGTTTTCTTTTTTTGGAGGGGGAGAGGGGGGGGGAGGCCATGGCACATTTTGTAAGTTCCCACCACGTCATTTTTATCCAGTACAACAATGAAATTCTAGCTACACCATAGCAAACATTTTACTCATTTAAACGATAAACATTGTCCCAAAAGGAACGAGCAGCGTTAGTCTTTCTCGGAACTGGGGCAGTGCCACTCACTTCACGTCCATTTCAGTTTGGAATTTTTACCCTCTACCAATGCCTGCTCTGTAGATGCCTATGAATGTGTGATAATTAAATCATAGAGTATGCAAGTATTTCATCACAAGGGTTATAGAGAGTAATAAAACTTGTCATTTTTTAAAAGTCTAATATATACAATCCCTCCTTTCCAGCTGGCTCTAAATGAAAAAATGATGATGCTTGAAAAGTCTCCACAACTGATGGTCATCAGAACACAATCACAGATACCATGGTCATATACGTACCCCCTCCATTCTTATAACACAGAAAGGGAAACCGCCAGACATTGGATAAGTCGACAGCATAACCAATAGTAGACAACAAAAATTGGAACCGGTTCTCCCAGTGTTCACGGGGTGGAAGATTCAGATCATCCGAGCCCCGTCGAGGGTCTTGAGGTGGGTCCTCTTTTTCGGGAGGAACTGAATAAAAGAAATATCGAAATAAGATCAGTGAAATTGATATATTGTTTACACCGTTGATGCTGTGTCGTTGTTATTGTTGATGATGTTGTTGTGTAAGATAATGTTGTTGTTGTGGCTTGCACTGTTACTGTTGATGGTGATGTTCATGGGATAGCTATACGCTATGCAAAGAAAACCATTTAGTCTAGATGGTTAATACTGCCTTACTTTCGCCCCCATGTTCTGTAATTTAAACAGAGCTGTAAATCAGCGCACAGCTGGACAACTCTATGCTAAAGATTTTGAGATAAGGAAATTAATACCGTTCTGGCGTTATTTATTGGAGAGTATTTTACAGAGGCGGCTCATGGCTACTATACTACTCGTGCAACCACCATCTCCCACTCGTCCTCTCCTCGTCATATTTTCAGATCACAAAATAAATCTACCCAGAACGATTTTGACTAGTCTATATCAGATCCATTGCTCTTGCTTCTAAAACGCCAATAAAGATGTTTTAGTGTCGCACTTTGAATGATTTCAAACCTGAAAGACAAAAGAGCTGCATAAAATTAAGGGGACATCTCATTTGGGGAACTGTACAAAACTGCTCATTTGGGGAACTACCAAAAACAGTGCATTTGGGGAACTAATTTTTGTCGATACTATTTCGAAAAATATTTTAAATATTGAATGCCCACTCTTTCTCTCCGTGTCGATCGGCCAGGAATAATATTTTAACACCAGTTTCGTTTTCTCCCACCCAACCACACATTCTATCCGCTTTCTATCAAAATCACTCACGCAGTGAAGTGATTAGGGGTGACCTTTTTTCCCCCATCACTGATTCGATAATATCAAATAGGATTGTATCGAGTAGGAGTTCCCCAAATAGCAGTTCCCCAGGTGAGAAGTTTTTTAATTTTAGTTCCCCAAATGAGTTATACCCAAAATTAAGGACTCTGGGTGTTTCTTAGCCTCGGATTTTGTTTTGTTTGTTTTTTTGGGAATGAAATGTAGTTTCTTTACTTTCTGAGCTAAATTTTACCCAGCACTGCACTGCTTTTCAAAACAGTTTTTCAATTTTCAATATATAGATAGATAAACGTATCTGTCACTTCAACCTCTCTCAAATTTCAACCCAAATATATTCCACCAATTTGGAAAATTGACCTTAAATAATTGCAATTACGATGCTGATGGCGTTGGTGTTTGCAATGGTGATAACACCTGGAATTGTTGTCTATCTCAAATGGACACTTAAAACCATCTGAGTAGTTGGTAGAAACTTTGATAACCATTCTTCCCCTCCCTTTCCCTTTATCTTATTCTTAACAACAGTAGTTATCTCTCCGAGTTACGGTACCTACCGTCATTATCAATAGGATTATCATCACTTTTTTTATCGTCCCCGGGATCATCTCCATCCCCATCGCCTCCTGACCCCGCCATAATGGGAAGGACAACACCAACCTGTGACAATAGAGAACAAAAACAAAGTTCAATAAGACATCACTTGACTGGTAAATGAGCATGTTTCTGCCATTGTTCCAAAACTCCAGAAAAGATAAGGTTTGAAAATAAAGTCATGGACATCTAGCAAAAAAATCTGAGACTCCTGAAATGTGTGTTTAAGTTAGGGTTAAGAGCAATATTAGGTTAGAGAAAGCACGCGTGTGAGAGTCTCTAGACCTAGACTAGATATTGATAAAGAATTCTCCCAACGAAGCGTTCATTTCCTAAATCTGCCTCAAAATCTACCAGAAGCACATGTTAGGAGAATTCCTTGCGAAATCCTTTTACAAAGGGGCACTGGAAACTGCTATGTATATAGCAGCAGTTAGCCAGTCGTCTCATTTTAAACATGTTTCCAGCCTAGTTTCATTTCAAAAACTTATCTAGAGAATAATCTAGATCTATGAACGTCTTTTATAGCTTTAAATGACAGTGACATATGCATCAGTGATGCACTTTTAGAAGATGGATCCCAGACGCTCTATCAGTTAATCATTAACACTGACATTTAATATGACTTGGATAGCTCTGCCGACTGCGAAGCGGTACATAGCCTACCGATGTAAAGATCGCCAAAGTGAATCTAATTAAACCCTCGTCCGTTTTTTTCCTTTCTTTCTCTCAACATTCGTCTTTCGAACTTTTTTCCCCTACTCTAGTGCGCACACTCTTCTCTGACAAGTGCAGATTTCATCAAATAGACATTTTAGATTAAGTCGTAGGCCTAGCTTTTGCAAGTGCATAGTCTCCAAACTACTTGTAAATGACACAGAAAGGGGAGCAATCCATGTCAGAAACTTACCTCCTTCTCTGTGTTTTCCGGAAGTGTCGGTTCCATGTTTTTGAAATCAAAGATTAACGTCTGCTCGTTGTCGTTTTCATCCTGAGAAAAGAAAACGAAGGTAACTGCTACACAACGCCATCAACATTAATTTACAGTGCAATCAAGTACAGTTGTCTCCCGCTTAATCACATATTCCTCCGGATAATTAGGAAATTTGAGATAACAACGAATTGGGATTTGTGCATTAACATTAATATAGAACAGAGGCCTAGCCTATACTTTTCTGATATCGGAAAACCGTTGCGGTTAAGCGGAGGTTGCGATCATATGGAGTCAGTATTGCCAAATGTAACATTTTCATCTTGGGCAGTGTAACTTCGGGACGGTATCTGGGTACAGGGTGGGGGAAGAGTATCATCAGAAACCGAGTCGAATGTGAGTGTTCGAGGCTAAACCGTGTGCTGCTGTTTCAACATGCTCGAGTCAACTAAGCTGGTCCTAGATGGCGAAAGACGACAGCGCACAGACAGTAAAATGCAACTCTTGACCAAGCACAGTGCCTTCATAATGTATGTCTGTAGATCTCAATGGCTGGTTTGATTTCTTACAACCCTAACTACTGGTCTTCTTAATCCGTAAATACTTCCATGCTATTCGGGTCTGGTTTGTTTTCCTCCAGATCTAAATCAAGACCAAATTTCCAGACGTTGTGCTGGGTAGGTATCGGTACCAAATACTTGATACCGAATATTTTTGGGGGGTATCGGCGAGTACAGGTAGTAACGTATCGAGTAGTTTGACGTTTTTTTCTCAAACTCTAATATTTCTACAAGACGTCTATGCAAAGACTAACTCAAACTGAAACACGTTTATACAGTGATTTGTCGTTGCACGCCAAATATGAAGGATTTATGAATGACTTTGTTAAGAAGAATCTGCTCCCAGTGAGTACATGTATTTTTCAGCTGTTTTCCCGTAAAGCAGACGTGTAAATTGTAGCTGGATGGAATTATGCACTAAATGGAAATACTCTGCACGTTCTTAATTTTATAATGATGTGTTTGCAATGTGTACTATTTCTTCCCGCAGCAGATGACACATGACATAATATATTTGATTGCAGTCACGTTTCGGACTAAGTATTCGAAATCAGGATCGATACCTATAAAAGTACTCGGTATACACAAACTCGGTCTAGCACTGTCTAGCAGACGAGTCATTCAGATTTTTAAAAAAAGTGTGGCTCACGCAAAAACGAGATACGAAGGCTACTCTTACACCAAAATTTCAAAATACCAAGAAAAATTCCAAACAATCTAATGAATTGTTTAAATGTGGAACCACAAAGTTAATGTCTCTAATGAAAAACGAAAAATGGAACAGTCGGAGTTCTAGTTTTTTTTTTTTTAAAAGGTCTGGACAGGTTCAGACAGTATGGACAGCTAAGGAAGAGATTTCGGAGACGTCAATCAGTACGTCACCCACGGACAGTCACGGTAGAGAAGGGCGATTCTACAAATTCTGGAATTGATTTCATTCCAAATCCAAGTACTTTGGACTCCGGAATCGGAGGAATCGAGCACGATTCCGAGTACTTGCTAAGATGTAGCGATTTACAAATCGATATGAATTGGGGCCTCTAGGTTATCAATCTTCGATGACATATTGGGGAGTCGTGGATTAAAAGGTTCATGCGTGAAAAGAAACAACCAAATACCGTCCAAACAATGAGTAAGCAAATTTTCTCTCATATTATTGGGCATCCTGTTTTTTAAAAAATAAGTTTCTCTCGTTACATTACTTTTGGAAATATTAAATAATTTAGACTGAGCATATATGTTCAAGTTCAAGTTCAAGTTCAAGTTTATTATAGGCCTTCAGCCAATTCGAATAAATACAATATTATGTGTTAACATCAAGATAATTCAACATCCACACAAGTAAACGCACACACATACATAAAAGCACGCACGCTAATTCAAATACAGACACACACACCCACACACACAAACCCATACTCACATATAGGAGCATTGAATCTATGAGATAGCCTACTGTATGGACTCACAGATTATCGGCAAGAAAAAACTAGCTGACTTTGACAAAATCGTATTGCCAAAGTTTGAGTACAGAGGTAATGTTTAAATAGTCTAGATAATATTGCAGATTAATTCAACTGTATTAGCCGGATTGATTATTTCATTTTTATTGATTAGATGGAGCTACGCCCCTGGTTATTAGGGACAATTTGTGTTTGGTAGGAGTAAGAAACTCAAGATTGTGAGCCTTTGCTGTGCCAAAGAGTCTGGGTAAAAACAATCTAATAATAGAATCGCGTAAAACTGAAACCTGCATAGCAGGGAACTTGGGTTGGGAGAGCTAAATAAGATAAAACTTTTTTTTTTTTGTAAATTGTGCATGTAGAAATGAAGTTGGTCCATAATGACTTGGATTTGTTTTATTACAAGAATACTTTTCTTAAAAGCTTGTTTAAAATGTGTTTAAATATTTAAGAATTATGCACAGTGAGTGCTGGGATTCAGTTAAGTGAGTTCTTATTTATATAATCATTAGCATAAATCAAATAGATTCTAGTGTTTGAAATCGATTGTACGCACTTTTGATTAAAAATAAATTCAATTCCCTGAAATTTAAACTCGACTATTGGAATCGGAATTCGCCCATCCTTAACTCAAGGTCACAGAGTACGATTTCGTGATGATGATTAGGCTATACCAGAGCTATTTTTTTTTTACCCGCATAATTTTATTTTTGTACTATTTCATTTTAAAGGATGGAAGATATTTCCTACAGATCCAAAGGCCATGAAACAAAAGAAAAAAAAAACTTGGATGCGCCGACACTTCTTTCCAAACTTGTTCCTGGACACAGGCGTCGAGGCTAGTCTAGATCCAATCTAAATTTTTATAAAAAGCAGTGACGGCGTGGACGTCTGCTAGCAATTCACTGCTGAGTCATCAATTTTGTGTTTGTGACAGGTGTACTGTTATGCAGTGTTAGTTGGATCCGACTTCTCAGTAGAATTTGGCCACAAAAAAAGCAGTCGTGAGTTGTTGAACTTCTTTCTTGTTGTGACCAACAACTTGGAAATTAGGTCGTTCAGTTTGACTTTAAAAAATAATTCCAGTAATCACCAAAGTGATTGAAACCGGCAGCATCTCAAACATCGGACTAGACTAGACTACATCAAGTTTATTATTTCTGTCCCATGATGGCCATCCTTTCCTTGTTGTTGCAGCAGCAGCAGCCGCTAAACTAGTCTAGATCTAGAACTCGAGGCCATCAGCTGCCTAGGATGTGGAGGTGAGTGCATTTACGTTTGTAGATCTAGGCAATATTATTAATTTGTTGTGATATAAACGAGACAAACCATTGGAAGGGAAGAGAATAAGACTCGTCTCTTTTTTTCTTTCTTCTTTCAATTTTTGTATGGTGCAGCAATGGATGACACGACAGAGACAGAGCTTTTAGTTTTGAGTTCGGATCCCTTAGGCCTACAGATCTTTATGACTGAGAAGTCATGCGCAGTATCATATTTCCTAGGGTTTTGACCATATTTGCATTTTCCGGACTAAACATGAACTTTACATCTAATTCTAGAAATTCGAAACGTGCATGATTATAGTGCCAGTAAATGCTAGTCTATATGCTATGCATGGTTACCTACGCCGTAACGGCCAGTAAGAGATCGAACTTAAAACAAAAAATCAAAGCTCTAATCTGGAAGAGTCATTGAGAATATGTTTCAGTGGTCTTTCCGTGTTCAAATTGGCCAATCATTTGTCAAGGTCTATAAAAAACATGCAAAAATCTACAACCGATCGGGTGTAAGCCTAAAACCAACCTTCATCCCCAAAGATGTATAGAATTGGGTGGTCGAATATCGCGACTCTAACAATTTTTTTTTTTTNGGGGGGGGGGGGGGGGGAGGAGAGAATATTTTTGAAAATATGTAATCAATAGCGAAATGTTCCACTCAACTTAAATAACAGCCAGATCTAATCAGAGACTTGCTTTTGTTCCAAATTCCATTCCGTACAGCCGAAGTTCATAGCTTTGAAAGTTTGTCACTTGAGAGTTTGCATTCTCTCCCACCATCTTCCTGGGATCGCGAAGTCTTTTAAGGTCAATGCTATTGACGTCTCTGTTGGATGTAGATCTAGACCTATCATATAGCCAGGTGACAATAGGCTCAAAGCTCAGCAATTTCGAAGAAAATTCATCAATATTAATCAAATTAAATGAATGAAACAGTAATGCAATTGTCCTCCCGAACACAAGATGCCGGACCAAAATTACGGAATAAAAGATACACACACAAAAAATTGCAACGTTTGTCTCCCTCCAAGCTGGCATATTTTGTCTGCCACTGAAAATTGCCGGTCCAATTTAGCACGGATGATAAACATTTCATGGGCTCACGGATGTGAGAATGTGTTACAGGTTTTTTTTTAAACCTCAGTAATTCAGACTTTTGATCTTTGTCAGAAAGAATGAAAATAAAATCGGCATGATGCCTTCGCCTAAAAAAAGGTTACCACTGAAAACAATGGCGCCTTCCTCAAAATGTAGGAAGGGACTCATCGTGCAAAAACCAAAAAGGCCCTTAGTAGCGGCCTTAGTATTGGTCAAGCCGTTGTGGCTGTTGATTGGGAAGATACCTGGGGGATCAGCTCTCAGCAAATTTTGCATAATTTTGACCCTTAACAATCACGGTATAAGGTGAACGAATAGACCAATCATGATGTCACTACCGTACGATGCATCAAAGCATAAACACACAATCATACAGGTATATTGTTGTAATTTGCTCACATGCACATGGTTTCGGGCGGACTTCAGAAAATCGGTCCATGTACACAAACCTTTTCACTGAACACAGCTGTTAGCATAATGTTAACATGGGTGGCTACCTGAAATGTAAAGTGAAGAAATACATTACAATCTCCAAAAGGTATCAAGTAAAACTGTTTGGAGCTGTTTTTTGTTTTGATGAAAGTTTTGCATCGCCAGGCTGCACTGTGCAAATTTAATGTAGGGCTAGACTGCAGACGCGTATACGTCAAATAAAAACTGTTGACTATTAAGATATGCCAGGCATTTTACTGTATATTTGGGAGAAATTTTATCAGTGGCCCATCTCGCTTTATCCGCATTCTGCGATCTCAGAGAAAGTCGTTCACCTCTCTTGTTATCGAAGCGGCACCCTAGCTCTTATGTCGTCAAGAAAATGGGAGAGGGAGGAATTGGCAGTCGCAGGGCCGTAACTGGCACTCCCATAGCCCCTGCAATGCAAGAACCTCTGAGGATAAGAAGGGCCCCAGTAAAGAAAGAAAGAAAGAGAAAATGGGAGAGAGAGAAAAGAAAAGGAGAAAGACATATGAGGATGGGAGCCACTTAGAGATAAATTTGGAGGGCGAGATTGGGTAAGGGAGCGAGGGCCGACGAAGTGGTTCCGGTCCTGGCTAGATAGACTATGACGGAAAAACAATCGAGCATCCTGAGTAGATAGATCATGATAAAAGATAACGAGCAATCACTGAAATTGCCACGCTGACCGTCTTTCAAATTAATTGGAATTTCCGATAACCGAAATCCAATAAAAGAGGTCAAACTTGTCTAAGCCATCTGCTTACGACGAAGTAGGCTACTTAGAAAATGTATTACATAGTGCGATATAAAGGTGATGACCGCAAAGTGGGTTTGATTAAGAGAAAATAGATAAAAGGTCAGTAACAATGAAACTCCAATGCTTTGAGCAAAAAGTTTTTTTTTAATACGGGAAAATATATTCCATGTAAATCTGATACTAGTAGGAACGTAAAAGCAGCAAGAATGCCAGCAGTAAAATATACACAGTTGAAAGAGGTTCGTTACCCAAGTGACTTTGATGGTAATTTTCATCGTCTTTTGCACTGCGCTTTTCACCAAAAAGAGCAAAACGCTGTTAAGATTTCCACGTCACATAAGCTACTGGAGACAAAATGAAAATTAGGAGAACAATGAAATGAAAGTTGGTGTGTGACTGACTTGAGGTAGCCGAAATTCTAATCCTGCTTTTAAACTTACTCCGAACAACAGTATACTGTACACAATATGCCCTTGTCGTTAATTCTACTCTTGTGCTCCAAAATTGCACATGCTGTTGTAACTATACGTTTAAGTGGGTGAGTTGGTCGGTCGGTCGGTTGGTTGATTGGTTGGGTGATTGCTTGGATCGTTGGTTGGTTGATTAGTTAACGATATTTATAGTTTCTAGAACACTTGCCCTCTTCGGAGACTTTCCAGCTACCCTAACATTGATTCTCTAGATGACGAATATCAGGGATGTGTTTAGTACTGTATATGGAGCTTGTGTCCCTGTTTTATATGTCTAGTCTAATTTCTTCATCTGCAAAGTTTGACACCCAAACATAACTTCATCCCCATTATCACTCTTTCATATCACATTTTTTCACAATCTTCACTTCTACAGTCGTATGGCTTTCGATTTTATCAGTATGAAAAATCAATCCGCCCTCCCCTCCCCTCCCCGCCCGACCCCTACTCTCTGCTCAGTGAACCGGTTTATGTTGGCTTACATATTCAGATGTGCGCTTTGACCGAAGAAGAAATAATGCTGTGGCTTTGTAATGTCTTTCCTTGGTCGGAGAGGGCAATGGGTGCTAATCCAGAGGTCGCAAATTCGAGCCGCACCATCGTATCTTTTATTCTCTTCTCTGTCTTTTCTTTCCTTGTATTTGTTTTTCTGCATCGTCGTTCAATCCTTTCAAAGGTGAGTAGAAGAAATGATGCCGTGGCTTTGTAATGTCTTTCCTTGGTCGGAGAGGTCAATGGGTGCTATGCAGAAGTCACAAGTTCGAGCCGACCAGAGTATCTTTTATTCTCTTCTCTGTCTATTCTTGCCTTGTATTTGTTTTTCCGCATTCTCGTTCAATCCTTTCAAAGGTGAGTATATTTTATTTGCGTCTGCTCACTCCTTACTTCGATTGTGCGCCTGCGTGACAAGTTGTATTAATGGGAAAGGGTTTATTGTGACATCATACCTGCTCTTAATCCAGGTAAGAGACCTCTGCCCACTCCAGTGTAACTCCAGTGAAAACAGTGGCATGTCACGCAACGATCACACTGAACTTATTTCGATGTTCCCGATTTGGAACCGCTTTTCAGATAGCATCGTTCATTTCTCTTGCTGCGTTTTATCAGGTTTTGTTGCAGGCAACTCACAGGGAGACACTGTAATGATATTATTCCTTGAGCGAATACATGCGATTAGTTCCGGTTTTCTCCGAGGGAGGTCATTTTAGTGAGGGTGCAAAGAGTTTACAAAAAAATGTATAAGGTGATTGGGTAAAATTTGCCTTTTTAACGACGACCCAAAAAGATTCAACCGTAACTGCTCTAGGAGAAATGCAGATAAAGAAACTACTTTTTTGTGTTGTTGTGTCACGTGAGCACGGAACTTTTTCACAATGCTGCTAAGACAGTTCATACTTTCTTTCATTTATTGTAGTTTATATTATTGGCCTAAAGGGTAAGAAAGACTTTAAAATGAATTGAACTGAACACTGAAATAATCTCAGACTGAGTGAATTATATCAATACAAGAACAAGTCTATAACATTGTATATAGACATTAATTGTATTAGGTCCGCTCGCAGCTGACAACGCAGAGATCGGTAAGAGTTTGTGACGTAGGCTATGATTTCGCAGAGGTCCGCTACGAAATGAACTCAAACTCAAAGGTAGCTTAATTTAAGTCCACTGATATCCGAGCCTCTACTCACTCATTTGATATTCATCCATCTACTCATTCATCCAGCTGATCGTTGCTAAGCACCATGACTGGAAAAAAACATTCGAGACATTCGCATGACTGAATCTGAGCAATTTTAATTTAAAAAAAGAAGAAGAATTTAAAAAAAAAAACCAGTGCTGTCCGATAGAGGCACTGTCATGAAAGAGCAACGTCGTTTAAAAGTCTTTGACAAAGAAAAAGAGGAAAAATTTATTTTTAAATAAGATAGCAGAAAATGGCAAGAACCCAAAAAGAAGTTTCAGGATGTGTGTTCAGTTGAAACCACTGCAAAATAACCTGTTTATTGTTCAAATTCAGCAATAAAATTTTGTGACGGGAGAGAAGTCCTCTAGCGTCCCTGAAAAAGTTATTCATAAATTAAAGATAAGCTTTCTGACCTTTTGAAACTGCGAAATGTCCACATCCCGAGGCGTGTTCAATAGTCCGGCCGCTTATGACATGTTTGCGTGCAAATCGTGCACTTTGTGATACCAAATTGACCTTCACATGGTAAAATCTACATCTTTTTCTGATTCTAAAACGAGGTGGGCCGTCATGGTATGACCACTGGAACCACCTAAAA
>JAWQUT010000174.1:682230-714230 GCA_033807755.1 Ellobium chinense
TTACATCAGTTTTATGTTTTGAAAATACATACCATGCGAATACATAAGAATTAATAATAAGGAATGTAACGATAATGTACGATATGAATTTTGGGGGGGAACTCCAATAAGAATATTCCGAAATATGAAAAAAAGAGGATTATTCCAAATAAAATACCTATTAGACAAGGGCAGTAACTCTTTAAAACTGGTGACAAATGGTCTCAAACTTTGTTTCTGGGCAATTTGTGATCTGTTCTACAACTTTGCTTCTTCATAAAGTATTGAATTCAGTAGCTAATAAGACTTATTGCTGTGGAATTCATCCAATGATTTAATCAGTATTAGTTTGTTTAAACAAGGGCAATAACTCTGCAGAGCATTGTGCAGTATTAATAGTATTTCATATCTAGCTAGTCTGTGAGCTGTTCTACAACTTTGCTTCTTTGAGACATATACAATTTTAAGTAGCTAAGGAGTTCTGGGGAGGTGCAGAAAGGCTGAATAATGCGAAGAGTGTGATAGATTTTCACTTTCCTTATTTGGCAATGACTCATAGACGCATGAACGAGTCGCATCGTTTGTCTCTGTCGGGTGGCCGTTTGTATGTGAAAGAGAGTATCAGGGATTTCTCCAGGTTAAACGGGTTGGGGGAGACATTCTAGCCGGTTTGAGAGAGGATTTGTCAAGTTTAAGAGGTATTATAAGTTTTTTTTAGTAATGCCAATTTTGGAGTCCAGGAAAGAACGGGAATTGAGCGCTCGCGTTCAATGTACTTTTTTTTTGTTAGGAGGGGGATTGGGGGAACTTTGAAATTTAAGAGGCGAATCGCGCGATTGCCGGTCAGGAGAGAACACTGCAGTATGCAAGAGCATGTACATTGTTCCACAGCTTCGAAATACTCTCTCTCTCTCTCTCTCTCTCTCTCTCTCTCTCTCTCTCACACACACACACACACACACACACACACACACACACACACACACACACACACACTCTATGGTATCACTCGTGGGCGCTAAAGTCTGTCGCCAATTCACCTGTCTGAATCAACAAACCAGGACAAACAATCCCGAATTCGCCATGTCCTCAGAGTGAGGTTTAAAATCATAAAGTTCCGACTAAAGTGTTGTGACAGGAAAACATGGCCGAGAAGCAGATTAAAGCGACACTGACCTACTGTTGCCACATGGAGGCCTCAACTGACCTACTTCAGCCACATGAAAGCCTGAACTGGCCTAGTTTGGTCACATGCACACGTTATTGTAGCTTTTTTTCGATTTTGTTGGAACGATCTCTGCTTCATTTTGTACCTACCAAACATCGCATAACTGAAAGGAAAAACCGCTCCGTCAAACGATATTTGAGTGATTCCCATTTTAAAGAAAAAACGTGAGATTAAAATGAATAAAAAGAATCTATTCTCTCTAGAAATATCTACACATTTTTCTGATAAACCAGATTTTAGATAAAAAAGTTTCGGCTTAACAGTCTTCATGGCAGACGTATGGTAGTGATGAAACAAATTTATACACTGTTATTATTATTGTGTAGTTATTGTAAAACAATAAAAGCCCCCGTGACCTGCAAACTTGGACAGGCAGCGCACAGTGGTGGGTAACGATGGTAGACTAGATAGTATTAGCAGATGTTTGAGAACTTGCTCAATAACGATGGGATCTCATACCATCCTAAGAAGTTCATTAACTCCGCATGTTGAATGCTACTAAAAGCGTATTTAGCACCAATGCACTAATGTAATTCTTGCGATGATTAAAAAAAACAACCCATCTTTAATGCGCAAGTTCTCAGATTGACAATTTATGCACAGTAGCGTGTACATCTACAAATGAAAAACTATTCCATAATAGTCTATAGCCTCGAATGCAGAGAAACGCTGATATTCTGAGCAAAACATCCTCTGTGCACAAAATATTAAGAAAAGATTGTCGGTTTGATGCGCAGAACGAAAGTGCACTAATAATACAAATTTCCTAGACGGTGCGAAACTTCGTCAGTAGCCAGAGATCCATGCTTTCAAAACACAACGATTAGCACATTAAATGACACCATGCACGGCTACCAATGAGATGCCGGGGAAAACAACACATGACAACATAGGGAATCTTTTTCAGTGACGTCGCTGTTATGGATTAGTACTTCTGTAGAGTTCGTATTCTTTGATTTGTTGTGCAGACATTACCAACTTTTACAATAGAGGGCTGCATATATGCACACGGCTCGCTATCTCTTCCGCCAATCTGTGTGCGTAAATTCGGTGATGTCTTTAGCTTCTTCACTTGGTTTACGATATTTGCCGGACTTCTGGGGTTCGACTCATGTCCCTAACCATCAGCACAGACCTTTGAGAGGGTCCCATGATGTTACCAGTAAATCAAATCTAAACCTAAATCTTAACTGAAGTATACCGAAGCTGCCAGACACAGGTACCGCGTATAGCTGTTTAATTTTTTTTTTATAATGCCCAGTATAATAGGACACTCCTGCCCAAAGGTTGGTTAAGGGTTTGAGGCAGGATTAGAAAAGAGATAGTTCCTGGGCAATGGTGATGTCTTGGGAGTGTCCCAAATTTGCCGTTTGTTCCTTTACTTTTCCCCTACACCCCTAATCCCAACCAAGTTTTGAGCAGGAGGCTCCTGATATCTTTATTAATAAAACGCTTCAGTCAAATTTGTGTCACAGATTTCTTGAGAACTACGTTAAGAAAAAACATGCGGTTTTCACCTAAATTCGTAGAAAAATACACAAAAGGTAACTATACACATCAGTCCTCTTTATTTTTTTTACCCTTTTTTTAAAAAAAGAATGTGTATAGCAACGAAATACAATCTCCGATAGATCTTTTAAATCCGCCCGATTCGCCAATCGTCCAACTTTTTCACGGAGTCTAATGCATTCGTCTTTGCTTTGATGCCTTTCGGTGCGCTAGGTATTCTTCCGCTGCTGGTATGTTGCCTACCTGCCCATAATTTGTAAAATGGGGTGTTAGTCTTGTATACTATATATACGGAAGTTTCGATATTTCACGTTCAAAAAGAGTTCAGTGTTGGACCAAATGCAGAAACGCAACCCTCCATAACGACAGCATAAAAATGTAATACGAAAATGCGTACGGGAAGTCAGCCTATAGATCTCTGCATAGCAGATTCAAAACTGTAGGGCGGCAGTCATTTTGCAAAGTGGTTGTAAAACCGTTTATCTCTGGAAAGTTAGGCAAAGATAATTCTAAGACTAGGAAAAAAAGCACAATTTTAAAAAAGAACAAAAACACATCCAGAATATGAAGAAAATAACACAAATTATCCATCCCTTACGAAAGCACACAGCTCCCCCCAAAAAGTAGATCCAATCCCTGGGTCTTAATATTAACCAACGAACCTGGAAGTGGATTTTTCCAAAATGGCACCAGAGGGCTAAAAGGAGCGCGCCACAAGAGCCGAGAGGTGAGGACGTCCCGTCACGACAGTTTACTCAAAGATCAAGTAATATTATGACCCCCCGACAGTCGACAGCCAGCACCCTACACCGTGTACACTCCCACAAAACATTGACGCGCCCATCGTCCTATCCGCCCCTCCCGCATTTCCTCTATCGCATTATTATTGTTGTAGTATAGTCGGTCCACGTTAATTTGACTCGCATTTATAAACATAGAACTGGGAATTTATTTATATTTACGTCAGTGACGCTAAACGTTTTCGCCGGAGTTAGAATGCAAGAATGCAAATGGCAGTGTCCGAAGCTATAAGGCAGGTCTAGTATATATAATATTATAACAAAAACCTCGCTCAAGTTTTGAAGAGCCATAACTCGACCTTTTGAGCGCTGTTTGATCTGAAATTTCGTCGGCAGGATCGTTTTGAATTGAAGGCGTTTGTTTTGTGAGTTTTAGAGTTCAAAAACAACCTTTTAGTTAGTGGTCTTTTTGTTTGTGTTTAGGGAGTGTCCAAATTTGCCGTTTGTTCCTTTACATTTCCCCTACCCCTAATCCAAACCCTAAACATGTTGGAAGACATTGAATGATAACATCAATTCTAAATAATGAAAACAGCAACATCAACTACGTGTACTATTTCTACTTCATCTGCTGTCACAACGACTACTACTATCGCAAGAACTACGTGCACTACCATTGTGATCACTAATCCCTTTACAACAATCACTACTACAACTTGAACTATCACTACTCTGCAGTTTGTTTTTAAAGGACCGTTTTTCCCTTTCGAAAAAAAAAAAACAAACAGAAGGGAAATAGAGTTGTCAATTCTGACGTTTGATTCTAAAAATTACACTACGGACGATCTGGGAATGTGTAGATATCATGATTAATTAATAAGAGGGCGTTTTTAAAACCGTATATTAATAATGACTACAGCAAAAAACACTTCTTATGGGCACTTCTGAAATTTTCGTGCACCTGTAAGTGTGTGTTTTTATGAATGTATTCTTATCACATAACAGGATATCCAAACATTCAGAAAGAATGGAAATAAAGGGGGGANGGGGGGGGGGGGGGGGGGGGGCGAATGCCGTGGCGGCACTGACATACTAAGTGACAGTCTCTCTCTTTTTCTTTCTCTTTCTCTCTCTCTCTCTTTGTCTGTGCATGTGTGTGTCTTACACACAGTTTCTCTTTTTCTCTCTCCCTTTCTCTCGCTCAAGAGCAGTGGCTATCTACGTATTGCGATAATTAACGCAGTGCGATACCACAATACATAAAATTAGCGAGAGGATAAATAGTGCATGCTGCCACAGGACTGGGGCGGACACCTCTTCTTTTTCGGCTGTAGCAACATATCTAATGCATTTGATGAATTGTTTTCCTGTATAGGTTTTTAGATCTACAAATCTGGAAGAAAAAAGAAGCCAATACACTCAGTTACCCTGGCATTTGTGAGTTTGTTGGAGTAGGGAAATTAGTTGTGAGGTTGGAGGAGTGGGGGGGGGGGGGNGGGGGGGGGGGGGGTAATTTCGTTATACAATGTATTGCTACTAGTAATGCCACAACTGTATATTACAATGTGCAATATCTTCTAGGTGTTGTTGTTTTTTTTTAAAGTGCTGGTCTCTACCAAATATCGACTGGCACAAAAGAACTTAACTGCTTTATTTTGCTTCACAGCCTGCGCCTAAGATCAGTTCTTAATGATTTAACTCCAACAAAGTGCCCTTCCAGTGTGAGCAAAAGTTATAATATGTAAATAGTGGTGTGATTGCGTCATCAAATCTCGCTTCGGAAAGATAATAAATACACATCAACTAATAAAAGCCAATGCAACAACCATATAAGTAGTCAGTCATATTCCTTATAGCAGTGGAGAAGTAGAAAGCGGAAGTAATGATTGTTGGAGTTGTGCTTGCGATGCCGGGATGACCATGCATGCATTATAACTGTGGGCGTTCTGTTCTATAAACACAAAGCTGTGTCCATGGTACGGGTCAGAATACTGTTGTTGAATTTACACTTTCGTTTGTTTTCCTACTGTTTTGACTTGACTCACGGGCAAAAGATCGTATGATGGCAGAACCGTCTGTTTGCCTTTATCAGTTCATCGCTACTCACGGAGTAAAATTGTCTTTCTTTCTTTCTTCCCTGTTACGCTCACGCCTTCAGTGTTGTAAACAACCTGGTCTCACCCAGCACAGCTATGGCTCTAAACATACATACCATGTACGCCCAACTCTCTGGTCCAGACAACCGTTGGAAGTACATGTATGTTTCGGAGGTACAAGTAGCATTCTCATGTCGTATAGACGAACTCCTGCGTCTTTATTTCCTGTTTCATTAACTGTTCTTTCCTACAGGAGGCACAATATTGCCTCTGACACATCATGCACCCGCTGTTTGCCCCCTTACAACCACAACTATTGGAAAATGATATGGAAAGGGACAGTGAGCATCGCTTTTCCTGATTTTTGAGTCACTGTCCACGAACACAGACATCCCTATAATATTATTATCATCCATCCGACAGAGGTACAGTATTGCTATATTCATGCTGGAGCGCCGGAAAAGCCAAACTCAAATAAATATATACACAGGTTAATGAACGCAGAATTTGGTGACGTCAGCACTTGAAAAACATGACGGATCGAAAGGAGGAGGAGAAGGGGGTGGTTGTCTTTTCATCGACTGAAATCCCTGACTCCTAGACACCTCTGCATTTCTTCCTCATAAATCTTCATAACTCAATAAAAATTATTTCACCTTTTTTTCATGAACTATTTTTTTTTGAGAACCCTGTCCATGGGTCTTGTATGTTATTGAACAAAAAACATTTTACGATGTGGATGTAGTGTCGCTCGTCTAAGGTCTTTCCCTGTGTCTTAGTTAATCGCGTGCATTTACACACTCTGTGAATTTCATGTCACTCTTAGTCCAGTAAATATAATCTGTGTGGTGTTTACATACAATCAGCCTGATCTGAAGAAATCCAAGATGATTATTTCTGCGTTCTACTTCCAGTGAGTCAGTCCGCTTTTGACCCTGCTATCCTTTAACAAGTCTTAGTGACGTCATGTCGCGCCAGTAAACGTTATGCCCTCCGGACGCGTTTTGGTGTGGTTTCCTCATCTTACCTGCGGTCTGGGGATGCTTTGGATTTAATGAGGCAGATAGCAACAATACTTAAATGCAAAAGAACGAATAGATAATCGATTGACGCAACCATTCAGGCAAATTATAGCCAGACATTTCTCCTACGAGCCATAGCCAATAACAGACTTGGTAATGTGTATTGTTAGGTGCCAGAAAACTTGGTAGTCTCTCACAAAGATTATGAAATCGGAATTATGGCTAGTGAATTTTTGTGGAGCAGCGTGGCCGCGTGGTTACAGCGAGGAACGTACGGGTTCGTTTCCCGACTACAGTCATGTTGTATGTGCCTTGGGAAAGCATTTCATTCATATTTTTCTCAGTCTACCCCACTGTAAAATGGCTACCTGGCTATAGGAAGTGGAAGATATTTTCAGAATTCTATTGATCAGCGCCTACAAATGGCAGTGGCACTGAATGATCCCTAGAGAGATGAGAAAGACTTAGAGTGACCAGGCCTGTTGGGGTAATAACTGTGAAGTCACGTGAGCGGGCATTAGTATATCGTCATACATGAGAGCCAGACTAGAAAAAAATGGATGTGAAAAAATATTTAAAATGCTGTTGCACAGTTTGAGAGTGTCTGGAATTTACTTTGTTTATTGTTTTTACTCCAAATATTTTTATTGGACTTCGTTTACCATAATTATCTCCATTGTTTGTTACGAGCATTATATATTAGCATCGGGAGGCAGTTGGGACTCAGTAGGACAGGTGCGCGAGGGCTACAGACCTCTGTTTGCGATGCTTTAGTTACAACTAAACAGTAGTTGAAAATAAGATTGTTCGACTGTCCACATTATCAAAAGCTCCATAACACACCCTTCCAGTTCTAGAAAAGCTTCATTGGTTACCTTTCAGACACAGAGAGAGTTGAATTAAAAATCCTTTGCCTATTGCACAAAAAGACAATGCACCTTTTTACCGTTGCGAATTCAGCAACTATGCTCTATCACACACAGTAAGATGAGCAATTTCAAACAAGCTTCATAAATAAAATACCTTTTTCTGATTGGCAATGAGCGAGGTAGCCTTTTCAGTACGTGCTCTCAAACTGTGGAATGATATGAGTAATGACATGCGAGAAAGTGAAAAAGTCTCTCAATGTCATTTTAACCCCTTCGCTGCTACGGCTGCATGGCATAGTGGTACAACTCGGAAAACCCGATTTTATAGGAGAGCGATTCGAAAATTTGGGGTTTCTTTACCGTTTTCCTTCTCAGTAACTATTAACGCTAGAATTCTCAACTTTCGTATTTGTCGAAGATGTTGTAGCTTTACGTTATTAATAGCTCTTGTTGTTTTAACGCATTTTAGCTTTACAAAAATGTTTTCATGTTGTGCCACTATGTGATGCATGGAAGTGTCAACTCATGCGGCTAGTCACATGTTGGGCCGGGCTTGTGTCCTTTGCGCTGCACATAAATCACTTCCAACCCGTCAAACGCCTTCAATTTACAATGCACACAGTGTATTCTAGTAGTAATAACGTATAATTATGTTTAATTCTTATGTATAATTATGTTTACTTTTTTTTTACGAAAATTCTGTGACAAATTTTATGTTTATTTAGGTCGTGAAACATACATAATGCTAGGCCTTTTTTTTTTGAAGTATTAACATTTATATCATAGATGGAACAAAGCATACACAAGACACCAAACATCGGACTACCATTGCTTCAGTCGTCCTTCAATCCTTTTCCATTGCTCAGGCATGTAATTTAGTACTATATACATGTATTTAAAAATAACGGGATCGAGAAAACGCAGCAAGCTATATTTATAGTATACCCTTTGTAAGTTTTCAACAAAATTAAGACTAAATTCATCGCCCAAAATAAGGACCAGTGTGGTGTGTGGGCGAAACAGTCCAGACCACATCAGCATTCCATAGGACAGATGAAATTAAAAGCTTATACCGCAGACATATTTCCAAAAAAATCACGAGGTGAGGCATATCGGAGACCATTGAAAACGAGAATGAGCGAGATTCCTCAGTTATGAAAGGTACTTTACCTTTCTTATCCTAACATAGATTTTTCTATGTTGTTGTAACTTTACATTCTTTGAAAGTGTTCATAACTAGGGTCATTACTGGTGGGTTTTTTTGTTTGGAATGAATGTATTGCAAGGCAGGATGATGTTGAAATCGCTTCCTGCATAAACATGTTCCTATCAGTGTAGACAGCATGAAGGCTAAAAAACTTCACTTTATTCTCAGACAAGACTAACACCCCATTTACAAATGGGCAGGCAGGCAACGCACCAGCGGCGAAAGATTCCCTAGCGCACCGAAAGGCATCATAGACGAATGCATTAGACTCCGTGAAAAAAGTTGGACGATTGGCGAATCGGGCGGATTGAAAAGATCTATCGGAGATTGTATTTCGTTGCTATACACATCCTTTTGTTTTTTAAACGGGGTAAAAAATATAAAGAGGACTGATGTGTATAGTTACTTTTTGTGTATTTTTCTACGAATTTAGGTGAAAACCGCATGTTTTTACGTTATGTAGATCTAGTCTAGTTCTCAAGAAATCTGTGACACAAATTTGGCTGAAGCGTTTTATTAATATAGATTAGATACCATGGACAAAATTGAAATGCTACCCTGTGTTGTATGTTCAAGAAATTTCTTGAGTTCGCCAAACATTTGCAATGTGTCCCTTCTTTTGTTTTTTAAGCAAGACTTCGTGAAAATGAATTAGACTAGATGCATATTCTTATTTAACATGTTATAAACCGTCCACCACAGACACTCGTATCAACCAAACTTGTCACTTTCTACAGTCACAGAACTCAAGGCAGAAGATGTTACAGACTGGAAATATTTTTTCCAAGTCATCTGAAAGTCAGGGGAGGCAGATGAAGGTATTGAATCATAATTGGACATAGAGTCGGCAGGGTGACTATGACATTCGTGTGACACACTCTCAGAGGCATTTCTTCGAAGATTCTCACTTGCAGGGACATTTTTAGCATTCCAACCAAAAATAAAATGCTGTTCTAACATATTACTTACTTGAAAAGGCCCCCTCGAAAAGCTCAAAGATTTCCCAATCACTTAGCGAGCCTGAGTAATGGCCCAACAATTATACCGAGTATGGGGAATCCTGAGTATCGGAAGATTTATAACAAACTTCCATTATTAACATTCCATCATATTCTTCTGACGTTTTATGGAATCATAACAGTCAGTGATTATTATAATAAATAGGAGAAATGACAAGTTGAATATGTCGTAAAAAGTGTGCATTACCGATGGGATGATGACCGAGTGGGAGGGGAAGGGGAGGTAGAACAGAGAGAAGGACATACAGAGAAGCACACAGAGAGAAAAAATGACAGGGAGTGGAAGAGAGGAGATGATAAAGGTGTATAGGGCAGGCGAGAGAGAGAGACAGAGAGAGAGAGAGAGAGAGAGAGAGAGAGAGAGAGAGAGAGAGAGAGAGAGNGGAGAGAGAGAGAGAGAGAGAGAGAGAGAAAGAAAGAGATAGGAACAAAAAAAATCAGTAGAGACTGAAGGAAAAGAAAGACAGGAGAAGATGAGAGATTAGTGGGAGCGAGAGATGGGGGCAAGAGAAGTAGTAAAGAATAAGGACTGAAAAAAAAGAAGAAACAGAGGGACAAAGTTTTCTGGGCAAAAAAATACAAGTTTACGCATGTTTCATAGCATATCAACTGATGTGTCCATTTTGTGTAAAACAGTACAAAGAATCAGTACTGGTCATTTCATCTATAAGTCTTAATTCAGAGCACGCTGATCAATCACTTTTATACATTTATGATGAAGGACCATTTCTTCAAAGTCTATAATTCCCTAACCGTCTAATCTCATTTTACTGACCGCAACACAGGAATATTATAAGGAGCGTGTCACTATGCCGTTCTGCCTGGTGTGAACACGCTAATCATTGCATGGCATAGTGGCACCAGCGGGTTGCGCCAGTACGTCGTGCAGGAATTTCACCGGAAGGCGAAAAACTGTGCATGACAGAAATATTACAAACTATATTATTAAATATATTACAAATATTACCAAAAAATATGACATTCTCGAACATACCGTTTTAGCACATTGTAGAGTGAATTATGCATTACTTCACTGTACTAATATCTCAAGTTGTGTAAAATTCAAGTTGTGCCACTACGCCATGCAGCCGACGGTTCCCCCCTGTGTTGTCATTCCCTGAAAATAGAAAGAATCGGCTTTGAGGGGAACTAAAATTTATTATTTAAAAGTGCGATTGTGTCGAGATATAGGCGAAACAAAACAGCGATTTAGCATAACGTAGGGCATACATCAACAGCGCACTGGACCGCACAGATTTTATGACGTACGTGGTATGTCAAAGTGCAGTCAAGGGGTAAGAGGTGATTCAAAACAGCCTTTCCTACAAGAACATAGTCGTAGACTATACATACAGATCTAGTTATTAGTGATATATTATTTTGTAGTGGGCAGTTCGGGCGGGAGGGGGAGAGAGAGAGAGAGAGAGAGAGAGAGAGAGAGAGAGAGAGAGAGAGAGAGAGAGAGAGAGAGAGAGAGAGAGACAGAGACAGAGAGAGAGAGAGAGAGGGAATGATAGAGACTGTAACCTTCCCGTCCACNCTCTCTCTCTCTCTCTCTCTTCTCTCTCTCTCTCTCTCTCTCTCTCTGTGAGTGTGTGCGCGTGCATGTGCGCATGTTTTGAATAATAATTTTTACTGTCTATTATTTTTTTTTTCTGTAAAGCCCCTTGGAGCACTATGCACATTGCATTTTATCGCTATATGCCGTTGTTGTTGTTATTGTTGCTGCTATTGTTGTTATTGTTGTTATTATCACTTCATGGCAAAGTGACGAGCAGACCTGCTCATGCAATGATAGAAAGCTTAGTGCAAAAGATATATGTAGAAAATTAATGGTGGTGGACAAGAGAGTAGAACTGCTGGCTTTGGGCAGTCGACCTTCATAGCATCTTCTTAGGCATTTGATTATCGATAGAGTGACTGGGATATAGTTTTCTTTTTCACTTCCCTATCTTGCTGATACATTTTTGAAAAGGAGTAGATGTTCAGGCAACACATAATGTATTCGTTCACTGTTTCCCCCCTCATCAACCCTAACTCTTGGAAAATGATATGGAAAGGGACAGTAAGTATCGTCTTCTTTTGATTTTTGAGTCAGTCTCCACGAACACAGGCATTCCTACAGTGTCATCCAAATGGGATTTCATAGATTTATCAGTCTCAGACGTCTCCATTTTAGCAACATCTCAACTCTTCATCTATCACTGAAACTCTTTTTTTCCCTTAAAACTATAAAAAGAGCTACATGTAGCAACTGTGATAAGATGTGATAAGATAAATGATGCATGTTGTTTTCTTTGGCCCGTCAGCCCCCACCCATGTAGCAAAATTTCCAATATCAGAATAATGTCAGATTGAATGCCATGGGCCTACTCATGATCAGCAAGCGTTCCCAGGTTAGGACGAAAAGAGATTGCTAAGCAGCAGGGTGTAGCAGATACCGCTGTTATTTTTAACAATTTAGACTCATAAATTATTACATTTGTATCTGCCTGCAGCGTGTTCCTTTAAAAAAAAAAAGACATCAAAATGTTAAGCGAAGCCATTATTGCTGCCGGAAATGACGCAGCGATGATATATGACGCACTGTTACATGATTGTGACCTGCTGAGGAATACTAGCAGGGATATATTTACCAAACCAGGAATTAGGTAATTCATGTGACTTAAAAAAAACAGATACATAAATCAAAAGCTGTGTAACAACATATCAACGTTAAAACAATCGTCAGTTTGGAAATCAGATGTTAGAAGAAGCATGTACAGAGATAAAAACAAATCAACGTCGAAATTAAAACAGATATATGTTTGTAAAACAATATCAACATAAGGGACACGTGGAAGAACGTTTTCAAAATGCAGAGTCAAATGTAACCGGGTGGCAAGGCATGTAGTAGATTCTTTATTAAGTATTAAGGGGGAGGAATTTGATTCCAGTTTGATAATTTCTAGAAGCTGTTCCATATTATCTAGAGAATTGAGTCATCGGGGATTTGACCAGATACTGAGAAAGATCAATTTTGAGAAGAAGGGCCTAAACAAACTTACACTAGAAAATTTCATACCCCTACTGGGAATCGAACCCAGGGTCTCTCAGCCTGCAAGTCTGAACGTGCTACCACTATACCACACGGACGCTGACTTCACAGCAATTTAATCAGTATCTACTGCTGTAATCGTTCCACGTGCAGGTCTAGTGTTCACCCGTGACCCTGACATATTTCCCGACTGCTCACACAGCAATGCAGAAACATTCGTTTATCAAAATACATGTATTATCTTGATGAATTCGTATTTCAGTGGTGCTAGCCATCGACTTGGGATGTTTGTTTATTCGCGAGTTTAAAAAGATCAGTTACGCGCTTATTGGCTGCTATGCCATTGTGACGTCATAGTGAATGTAAAGGATGCGACACCAAACCGGTATCGTTTGTACATTGATGCAGTGCCAATCTCCCTGTTTGGAAGTGAGCCATGTATGTCGTCGTCGTTGTTGTTGTTGTTGTTGTTGTCGTTATTGGTGGTGGTGGTGGTGATGGTGGTGTTCTTGTTGTTGTCGTTATGTAGAAACGATATTACCGCCGTATTATTTTCTCTAAAACCAAGTTTGTGAATATTTTAAGAATGCGGCCGTACAAGCTGAAACAGAAAATTAGGGTCTAAACTGTGGACGATAGTGACATCACTGAATGTGGAAACCCACAGGTTAAAAAACGTCGTTCCAGCCAGTTGGAGAAAGACAAAATTGCGGACTCACAAAAGTCTAAAGATTGCTTGCTGTCGTGACAGTGACAGCGTCTGTAATCTTTCTTAGGAAAAGTAATTTACCTGTTGTGTTGGCTTCTTTGAGACGCACTAAATAGTCAAAATAATCGAAGACCACTAACTTATACGCGTAGTCTGTCTTCAAACAGGACCGGGTATGCTGAGTATGCGTCATACATAAACGTAGCCGGTCCTATGCGAAGACGGACGTCATGTGGGTTTGGTTTCGTGCAGGGCGGCTTTATAATTGTTCTGTTTGAATTGTTGGAAGTTGGAGTAATGACATAGAGGCTTTGTACGTTCTATAATTTTGTATTGTAGGAAGTTGGAGTAATGACATAGAGGCTTTGCACGTTCTATTTGTATTGTAGGAAGTTGGGAGTAATGACATAGAGGCTTTGTACGTTCTATTTGTATTGTAGGAAGTTGGGAGTAATGACATAGAGGCTTTGTATGTTCTATTTGTATTGTAGGAAGTTGGGAGTAATGACATAGAGGCTTTGTACGTTCTATTTGAATTGTTGGAAGTTGGAGTAATGACAGAGAGGACCTCACTATCCCTTATTGACGCATAATCAGTGACTCATGCCTCTCACTAAAATTGTTTGTTTCCTAATAGTTGTTGGAGAGTTGCCGCATCGAAAGTGGCTCTCCGGTCTGTAGTATGAACACACTGACTAGACTATGTTCTCTTGATTGCTGTGATTGACTTTCTGTGTCATTCTAAGAGGCTGTAGAAGAGAGGTTGTGTCTACTATAGGAATACAAAGGGACTTCATACACTTGAAATACCAGTATACTCATAATGCTTCAGCCCCAAATTCTCTCGTCGTCTGCATGATAAAACATCATGTGAGCAGTCGGGAAGTGTGTTTAGGTCACGGGTGAACATTAGGTTCGGACGTGGAAGTAGGGACCGATTCAGGCAGTAGGTATTATTCATTGTTTTAAAACAAAAAAGTGAAATTTTACATCTCTACTTTGATCCGTAATATTTTTATTGAAATTTATACTTAGAATGTTTAAACAGAAATTTAACATTTATTCGGCACTGGGTCCTTCGTCAGCAGCAATACAAGACAAGGCAATATTAATGTGAGCAGTCGGGAGGTGTGTTAGGGTCATAGGTGAACACTAGGTTCGCACGTGGAAGTTAGGGACCGATTCAGGCAGTAGGTATTTAAGAATTAAATTGCTGTGAAGTTAGCGTCCCTGTAGTGTAGTGGTAACACGCTCGGACTTGCAAGCTGAGAGACCCTGGTTCGATCCCCGGCAGGAACAGAAATTTTCTAGCGTAGGTTTTTTCGGCCCATCTTCTCTAAATTGATCATTCACAGTAATTTGGTAAAATCCCTGGTGACATACTTCCTTAAAATAATATGTAACATCTGAAAAATTATCATACTAAACTCACCTTCCTCCCCCTTAAATACAAGAGAAAGAATACTACACTGTATTGCCTTTCCACCCGGTCAAAATCAGAACAACGGTTTGTGGCGAATTTTGTTTTTCGGAAATCTGTGATTCAGTCCCTTCTTTACCCCCTCACACAACTGAGACTCAATCCCAAATGTAAAAATCAAAAGTATGCAAAAATAATTTTGGGCCACTAACTTCCTACTCCGTCATACCCAAACATTGGCACTATCAAAACTCCCAGTTCTTTAACAAGTTTTTATCATGCGTGAAAGGTTTTGCGTTAGTCGATTTTTAGAAGGTTTAACAAGTAATAAGGGTCTGATTTATGTCAAAAAACACGAGTCCGGAATGCTCGAAATTAGCTTACATGTATACTTTTACATTTAGACATCTGCTTCTTAATTAAAAATGATTTTGATTAGAAATGAATGTGAAATGATCAACAGTTTTACTGGCAGGGCAGAAGCGGCACGATAAAACATCCTTATTTTTTAGATGATATTACGGTGTGCATTTCTCCTCTGCCCACTAAGCCAGCAAACCTTCTATCCAGGTTTGGAGATGGATTGGTAATTTTATACCCCTGTAAAATTTCAATATTGTCTTTGTGAGATGATCGAGGATAATTGTATTCAAATATTATATATCATCATATCGAACACTTCACACTCTTGCCAAGATAAACTAATCCCCTGAAATTTATTCGAGTTCATGCATAGGCCCAATTATATCCAGACAATCACGACCCAACCCCTCACGAAAAGGAAAACAGGAAATCTGAAAGCATACACTTATTTTCGATGTAGGTTTACTCCTTATCTGAGTCACATTTCCAAATATTATGAAATTCAAACCGCTTTGAATTTTAATTGCTGCCATTTCATTTCATTTCATTTCATTCCGTTTTGAAAGCCTACATAAACAGGCTGATTATGAATAATTATGATCTTAACTTAATGATTCAAGCATCGAACCAGACCCTTAAGTTTAACAAGATCTAGCCGGCCAAACACCGGTAAGACATATTGAACTCCTCCAACCAAAACAGTCGGTGTTCCATTTAATACGTGGGAATTTGTAGACACAACAAAGGAAATCCCAATCCTTAACGACCCGCACTGGCATTATGCCATGACTTCGATGATCGAAAAGATAAGTCAGATGGTACAAATTCGGAACTTTTCTCTCCATCGATGAGAAAAAGGATGGAGAACAGTCTGCTCTTACAGTTGCAGAAGTTTATTACGAACTTGATAAGAAGTTTTAAATTGGTATGTCTTAAGCATAATTTGCAATATCCATTGATTGATTGAATCCCTCTTCCGTATCGGGACTTGCAAAAGATTGGTACTTATCCTGAGTTTCCGCCGAAAGGTCTTTATGATATGCGGACAACTGTATTGTATCTTGCAGCAATCCATACATCTAAAATGCGACCAGCCATCACTGTACACTCACTAGCCACCAGACAGATACTAATCATCGAAAATATGACCGAGCCGTTTGATGCCAGGATGAACCAACAGCACGTGTACAAAACTGCCAAGGACGATGACCCTTATTCTCGACGGGCATTGTACGGGCATAAATCACAACATGATGGCTGTTGGCTGTGGAAGTATCAGCGACATCGACAGGTCCAGTGAGCATCTCAGCCTATCATCTACTCACGTTACTATGATCTCCTCAATTTAAAGACGGATGCGTGCACATAATATCTTGAAGGATTGAGCAGAGATGGCGGAGAAGAACTGAAATGGATATGGACCCAACGCAGCGAACAGTGGAATGTTGCGCATCAAATGTAAAATATCATTGGGTAACGAAAATGGCTCCTTGTAAATGTTCCGCGGTCAAAGGGTCGAAGCACTGTCTTGCTAGACGGTTTATGTTTGCTAGCACTTTGTAGATCTTTCTCTGAAGGTCGATCCGAGTTTCCTACATCTGCATGTTCAAGATGTATATTATGGGCTTGCAGCTATACTGTTGAATACTCACAGAAGTTTCTGCAGTAGACTTACTGAGTAATATTTTCTATCCTGGTGAGTTGGATTAGAATTTTTGACATATTGTCAGAGAAAAGAGAAAATGAGAATATTCAGATACGTTTCTACTCACCGTTTTGTCAGGGAAATAGTTGAGTAAGTGGGAAAATAAGGTGTCATCATTATTCAACCTATGCTAGAGTGTCAAAATGAAGTTTAAAGTTGACTTACCGTGCTTTGTCTATACTAGTAGGTCACCCGTTCTACGAACGGAAAGGAAAGGAGGATGAAAATAAGATATTTGAGACAGATTTATGAGGAACATAAAGTACATATGATAATAGCATGGTATGGCACGGCACTGACTGGCACTCACATGTTGACAAAAATGCCACCCTTTACAACATCTTCCTTCCAGCTTAGCTAAACCAATGCTTACGTCCGGTCCGCACAAATGAACAAAGCTTCACCACACGCGACCTGAGAATGCATGTTACTGTCGCCAAATGTCGTGCGGTCTAAGAACGGAAGTTCCGGTCTGAGACGGAAATGACGGACATGACGGAAGTACATTAACACGTCGTATTCGCAATCATTAATTGATAGATGATAATTATGAATCAATTTCTGAAAAATATATACGTTTTTGGAAATAAATGCTTAGACCACGTACAGATTTGGTACATTTTACATACATGTGCCAGATTTCATTCCTCTAGGTTGCGTATTAAAAAAGCCTTTGCGGGAACAACGTTGGGCCCAAGCTCCATTATTATGTGATATATATTATATAATATATACATTCTCCTCATATTGTCAAGTCAGCGGTGTATTCAAGATGGCTGCAGAATTCACCTATTCAAGTCAGCCAGCCAGGACAAGCCAAATCATGTTTGTCATGGTCCGAGAGTGAGGCTTATGAATGACTGAATAATGCTTACGGTTATTGATAAACAGGTTTTATAACGGGAAAACAGAGCTACAAAGTAAATCAGAGTTAAGCTAAACTAGTCCAGTTTAGCCAGATGGGAAGCGGTTTTTATAGCAATGAGGTATTTTCAGACGGGTCAGTTACTCCACGTGATCTAGGGATTGCTAGGATATTTTGATAAATGACGAGTAATCATACATAAGCAGAGCATGTAAACAAACCAACGTGTGAGCAATATTTCCTAGGTCACGTCATGGAGCTCAAACTACCTAATTCGGAAAGGTCAGTTTTTATTGGATGTCGTCAGGTCTTTTTTTTTTCCCTCGGGTTATTTAGCATGTTTTGATAGCTCTTCTGTGCCTCACAGCATGGCTTCTGTGTATCGGCTGATATTTTTCGGACAGCTTGCTTCGGCAAGGTCGACTCTGTTAAACTGCTAATCAAAAGAAACACAGGAAAAGTTCTCATTTACCAGAGATACAAGTATGAGGCGCTGTTTTTTTTTTGTTTTTTTTTAAGTTTACAAATTCTTTTGGTAACTATGTTGTATTGGGGCGATTTAGAGGATAAGGAGAAAGAGCCAATGTGATTTAAACAGGGTCTATTTCCGGTGACAAAAAAATGTGTAATAACGTTTTGGTATATCACACGTTATATAATTCTGACCTTTGATCTGCTTACAAATACTTTGATTGGAAGCCCTGGAAATCTTTAGGCGTATGAATATGTGACGTCGTTTCTTTTGTAACTGTTTTCACTGCCATGGAGTCTCCCTCTGTCTAGATTAAAAAATAAAATTATTACAGTCTTTCTTATCGCTTGTCATCGGTTTTTTTTTCACGTTCCAGTTTCAGTTCAGTTTAACTTTTGAACTAAAAGAACTTGAAATGTCACATTGTTTCTGTGGTCTAAAGTTTCATCGATGGTTGTCAGCTGGTTGGATCTACTTTGTGTCGCGTAACTGTGTGGTTCATTTCGTTTAGTTGTGATTGATGTATCTCAAACAGGGCGAGGGCCTCTTCAGGGTCCTTTTCACGATTAAAACTTCATTTTCTTATTAGTTAGAGTTTATATAATAAAAAGGATCTATAAATCGTGTTTGTTCGATATCAGATTTATGAAATTTGTTATACATTTATCGTATTCGCTAGCACTAGATGGAGCCAGAGGCTCGCGAATACGATACATGTATAGCTTATTTCATAAATCTGATATCTAAGAATACTCATTAGAGATCCTCTATTTACATCATTTTTGGAATAAACCACAGAAAAAAATTATCACAACTCATTAAATAAGCATTTTTAAAGAATCGCAACAAATGCATTTCCCCAAATACTATTTTTATTGAATTTTGCAACCTGCCAGATTTTAAGAAAGCCTTTAATATTTCTCAAATTGTTATTATTGTAGTGTTTGTGTGTTTGCTCTCCCTCTGTTGTCTTGCTCTCCCTCTGTTGGCTTTCTCTTCCTCTGTTGTCTTTCTCTTCCTCTGTTGTCTTTCTCTTCCTCTGTTATCTTGCTCTTCCTCTGTTATCTTGCTGTCCATCTGTTGTCTTGCTCTTCCTCTGTTATCTTGCTGTCCATCTGTTGTCTTGCTCTTCCTCTGTTGTCTTGCTTTTCCTCTATTGTCTTGCTCTCCCTTCTGTTGTCTTGTCTCCCTCTGTTATCTTGCTCTCCCTCTGTTGTCTTGCTCTTCCTCTGTTGTTTTGCTCTTCCTCTGTTGTCTTGCTCTCTCTCTGTTGTCTTGCTCTTCCTCTGTTGTCTTGCTCTTCCTCTGTTATCTTGCTCTCCTTCTGTTGTCTTGCTCTTCCTCTGTTATCTTGCCCTCTCTCTGTTGTCTTGCTCTCCTTCTGTTGTCTTGCTCTTCCTCTGCTATCTTGCTCTCTCTCTGTTGTCTTGCTCTTCCTCTGTTATCTTGCTCTTCCTCTGTTACCTTGCTCTTCCTCTGTTATCTTGCTGTCCCTCTGTTGTCTTGCTGTCCACCTGTAATCGCTTCGGGCCTAGTTTTGGATTATCACTATAAACACTGTCATTATTGCATATTTTGTCTCTCAAAACCACGGGTCTACAGAGTGGTGAATGTTTGTGCGTGAATGTTTGTTTTCCGTTAGTACTTTTTAAATTCAGCACTTCGCTTCAAACCTAACGTGTTGCACGTGCTGAGCAGCGTTCTGATTGATTTTGGCATTATAGAAAACCCAGGAAATTGATATTTGGCTAATACATGCACAGATCTGTTGTGAGTGACAAGACAGGTGGCAATGATCTAACTACTAATCATTTTGGCAGCGGTATGAGCGATACTGGATTACAGGAAACACTAATGATCGCCCCAGCTCTAGTCAAAATGCGTAAGACAACACATATCCCGAAACGTCGAATTCGTCTTGCCCACAAGAGGAATTGTTTCTCAGCGACACCATTGACATCAGCACAAATTCCCGACACTCGACAGTAAATGATCAGTGCATCAGTCTGTCCAGTGCAAACTGTGCATCACCGACATGTTTAATAGGCGACCTAACATAGGCCACACTCTAAACGTGCAAGAGAAGAGGAACAATCTGGCCTGGGTGCGTCCTAAGCGGAGTGGATTACCAACTTCAAGCAGTATCTTAGAACATTGCACAACAGCATGAGATCAAGATACTAAGATGATAGCATTGCTTCCAACTGAATTTCATGGCTCATTTCCGATACTGATGACTATACTGTTTCTTAATTTTTCTCGTGACTGCTGGTTTAGGTTTTTGACACCTATTGTTTTTTCTTCTTTTGGCCCTATTAACATTTTGTGTTATTCTACATATACCACGGTGATTTGGGGAAATTTCTTCCGTGGAGGTTAAAGTACTTCTTTTGCCCGATCTTTTAACGGGAAGAAAAAGGGGGGTCAACGCCCAAAATTTTTCACAAATGTCTTTTGAAAAAGATCACCTCAAATTCTGATTTGGTCCCCAAATTTCCATTTGGCTGGTTTTGACCGCGTGCGAATACATAGGTCTACACATTTTATTTTTTTATCTAGAAGGCTCAAATTGTACCTGAANCTAGAAGGCTCAAATTGTATCCGAAACTTTAAAATTGGATGCTTTACTTAGATCACAGGTCATTTTACATATTTCTACACCTCAAAACTGTCTGGCAGGGCCCCATAAAAGGGGGATTTTATATATTAGCGGATTAATTGGGTTGTACACAATCAGTGATTTGCCCTTCTAATAGATGTCACAAACCTATTTAGACCTCCAGGGTAGATAACTAACCTAAACGGTTCCAGAACACTCCCAACGTTGTACCTTTGTGGATTAATGAACAGTGTTCCATCCCGACAATAAGATTAGCAAATGCAAACTAGCTTTATAACTAGCTTTATATACTTATATATACACAATCGCTTCCCGTTAACTGTGGGACAGTCTCAGAAGATAAGTCTGTTGATCCTTTCATGTGAAGTGTGTAACCATGACAGGAATGGCTGACGCATTTTCATTGACGTGCGATATAAATGCAAACTTTAATTATTATTGTTATCGTTATGAAGCAGTAACACAACAACAGTTACATAACAATATAACAGCAGTGTTACAAAACCTGTTGTAATATCAGCTACATAGTCAGTGACACTAATAAAAAAAATAAATCAGTACCATTGATACTGTTATCGTCGTCATTGTTGTATTTGCAGATTTCACATCCTCGTTCTTCTCCCCCTCCGTCGATTCATGTTTCTTTCCCATTTTTTTTTCTTCTTCCTCTCATCATTCGTTTCCTAGACTATCTCAAACCTTTGCCGTTTTGCCGGCCAGGAAATTGGTTTGGCTTCTCTCAATAGCACGTCAGGGCCAAGTCTTTAAATGATTGTGGAGATTATCTCATGTTTTATCCACGACCACCCAAGTGGGCCTCAGTCACGCGCATGCGTGAGTGACGTCGAACAGGGAGCACCCCTGGCTGTCAAAGAAAGGAAATCTCCGCGCGCGACCAAACCGGAAGTGGCGTTGTGAATACCGGAAAGGGAAGCGCTTTGGAATAAAAAGGAGCCCCTCAGGCCTGGATGATCCCGATGTTTGAAAGCAATTTTGGAGGCGACGCATGTGTGTGACATCGATGACCATTGCGGTCAGTTATGGCTCTGATCGGGTTGACGGCTACTCAGGGTGCGCCTGCACGAACGAAGTTTGTTCACCGCCTCGGCTGCGTTTATCATGCATAAATCTTGGCTATCTATGAGACATTCTCTGTGACATTGGCTAAAGTAGTATGATACTTGAAAGGGCTCCGAATTGCTTATAACGCACTTTTATCATACTTTCTATAATGGGGCGTGAACTTATTGAAATGTAAAATACCAGGGATCGATGAAAACACGTTTTGTTGTTGTTGTTGTTGTTGTTGTTGTATTTTTAAGTGACACTTCAAAGCAGCAGGCGAAGGNNNGGGGGGGGGGGGGGTCGCAAAGAGTCCTTTCGTCGTACTTGATAGAAAGATTAACGGTACATGGGATATGTTTCGTGTGTTAAGTTTAGTGCTGTTTTGTCCTAATCTCTCATTCAACAAAGCACTCGATCATGTTGAAACTCAGTGGAATTAAAGAGAAATTAACCAATGAAGGCTGAAATATTCATAACTTAAGATAGCACTTGATACAGAAAATATATACTGTGTATAAAAGATGCGAGATAAAGTTGTATTGTTTGTAGATCGTTGCTGGATGCAAGATCACGGCAAAAATCTTGGAGATATTGGAGTTTTGCACCCGAGCTGAAGTTGTTGTCCTATTTTCTGGATGACCTCTTTTCGCTGATCTGTTTCGTTTTCCTAAACGCCAGTCCCGCTTTTTCAAGTGCTCACTCTCTGCCTCAAACGACACTCTGTGTACTTCAATAGCCCACGGCAGTTGACATCAGAGTAAGCTCTGCGCATGCGCATGTGGTGCCAGGATTAACCTTACCAATCACATTCACCATTGCTAAGTGCACGCCAACCAGTTGAGAGAAACGCCATTTTGATGGCCATTCGTTTAACTTTCGAAGGTTCAAGAATTCTTCACCGTCATTTCCACATTCAAATGTTCGTTAGAGTTTTAAACTGAACCAGCTTCACCTTTTTGTTTTTTGTTGTGCTGGAAAAAAAAAAATTTTAATTTTTCTCCCTTACCAAACCCGGAAATCAGGCTCTGCTCTTCACTTCATGTTTGCATATTTGAATCATTCTTTTCGGGAATGGATGTACCTTGGAAAAGAGAGTTAGATCACGTTTTGATAAAGAGCGATTACAAAATGAGGCATAATATTTATGCCTACAGACTACTTTCTATTAACAGTTAATACCCGGATTTTATTTCCCAGAATGCATCCTAAAGTTGCTCAAATGGCGGAGTAGGCATAATGTAGAAGACGATTTTCAAGTCATGTGTCATGGCACAGTCTATAATAAACGATAATACCGTCCATTTGATGTCAATGCGATGACACCATGTGTACGCAAAAGTGATTAAAAGGTATAGAAATCGATAGACGCCAGTTTGTCTCCGAAAATGTTCGAAATACCGAAAAACCTCGACCTCGATTTGCTAGTCAGTAGCACCACAAAAAAATTATGAGAAGTCATTGAAGGATGTATATGCGTGTGTGTGTGTGCGGGCGGGNGAGGGAGATGAAGGTTCCTTCATTTAATGTTTTCGTTATATCAATTAGGATAAACAGGGGATTTTTTAAGAAAATGGCTTACTTCTGCAAACCACAAATTGAAAGTGGCTTTGGCCATTGAGAATTGATGCCTGCGACAATTTTTTTTCTTCACAAATTCAGTGAGTAAACATTGGAGGTCATCGTTGTATATTTTTCAGTGGCTTACAAGTGAAGGAATCCTTAGGGTTGTCTAAAGCAGCGCTACCTAACCATTACAAATCCCTGGCCGAACTGTCTTTACTCCCCACAATATGTCAACTTACTGCTGTCTTTCTCCAGCATTTTGCATACTGATGAATTAGGGACTGCCCTGTCACATCATGACTCGATCTAAAGAGGTTTGGGACAATTACTATAGCGGTAGTTTCAGAACTGTGTCACGTATGAGGGTTAAAGTCTGCACCTGTCAGAATTTCCTCCCCTTGCCGAAACCGGAGGTCAGGAAAATGGAACCGGAAGTGCTTTCCTGACCTTTGGCTGAGCGACGTAATCCTGATGGGCGTCTGGAACTGCGCTGGCACGCGTGACCTTTGCGACAGCAGTTTAAAATAAAGAGGGAGATAATAGGCGTACGAAAACACCTGGGCCGCCAGATACGATATTATCGGCGGGAGACCGCCCACACCCACAATCAACCTCTTTATGAAAATATGTAGACCTGGGCCAAAGAGTAGAGTGAGGCCTGGGCGAGTCACACATCAAGTCTGTCGCTTTGGGGCTGTCGTCAGGTCGTGTGAGAGTGATTTTTGGGAAGGCTATTTATGACAAAACCGCCATTTCCTTTAGTTAGGACCTTTATCTCCAACCGCAGTGATTAGATTTAAGCTGTCGACATTGTTGTTTTGCAGATATAGGCTTATGGAGGTAGTGGAATTCCAAAGAGTGAGTGAGTGAGTGAGTGAGTGAGTGAGTGAGTGAGTGTGTGAGTAAATAAGGGTGAGTTAGTGAGTGAGTGGGTGAGTGGGTGAGTGAGTGAGTGAGTGAGTGAGTGAGTGAGTGAGTGAGTGAGTGAGTGAGTGAGCTTATGGAGTGGAGTAAGTGAGTGAGTGAGTGTGAGTTATTGAGTATGTAAGGGCGGTTGAGTGAGTGAGTGAGTCAGTTAGTCAGTCAGTCACTGATCGAGTGACCTACTGATCCCAGGTGATTGACAGCTGCGTTAGACACTGTTAAAATTTTAGCCGTTCAATATACAATAAAGGAGATTGCACAATTGAGTTCAAAGGGTACTTGAGGGCGGCTACTGATTAATGATTCATATAATTGCTTACATAATTGCTGTAACTATAAAACTACTTTTTTTTTTTGCAAAACCATTTACACACAATAAAGATCTCACAATTTACATCACAAAGATGTAAAAATGTAAAAACCCATATTTTTGTCGATGCGCCCCTATGCCATACCACTAATACCAGCGACGAATTGAGTTCAAAGGGTACTTGAGGGCGGCTGCTGATTAATGATTCATATAATGAGTCCCGCCTCTTACTTTTGTGACTAATTTATGTAGCCTCTCTTTGAACAAAGGCAAGGATGTCTGAATTGGCTGCTGATAGGTGTTGGAGCGGTGTGCTTTCAAGTTGGAGTGTGTTGAAAGTGGCTGGCGGCCACCCTAAAAAAAACGAGAGGTAGATAATAGTTTATAATCTACATGTTGATTATTATGAGAGTGGGCAACCTATGTTCAAGAATACCTAAATAAAAGATCAAAGATTAAATATATAATGGTAAATGTTTAAATGGTATTCAGCAGAGAGGTTGCGGCGGCGGCGGGAGCCAAACTGTAATAACTTCTGAGCCATGTGTAACCGGGTGGAAAGGCAATACAGTGTAGTATTCTTTCTCTATTATTACGGGGGAAAAAGGTGAGCGTAGTCTGATAATTTTTCAGATGTTACATATTATTTTAAGGAAGTGTGTCACCAGGGATTTTACCAAATTACTGTGAATGATCAATTTTGAGAAGAAGGGCCGAAAAAACCTACTCTAGAAAATTTCTGTCCCTGCCGGGGATCGAACCAGGGTCTCTCAGCTTGCAAGTCCGAGCGTGTTACCACTACACTACAGGGACGCTAACTTCACAGCAATTTAATTCTTAAATACCTACTGCCTGAATCGGTCACTAACTTCCACGTCCGAACCTAGTGTTCACCCGTGACCCAAACACACTTCCCGACTGCCCACACATGTATTAAGATGCAGTCCTCGAACGATAGTTCTGATGTTTCTAGATGGCCAGTACTAGTCCGTAGGTCTGGAGCCACCACTGTTCTCAAATCATAATGTACTTTTGTACTGTGTACATGTATGTGTGTGGGAAAAAGGGGGNAAGGGGGGGGGTGGAGTTACTTAGTTTTTCTGTAATTTCAATTTGGATAAAAAAGGGATTATAAATAATTATGACTTTCTTCTGCAAACCACGAACGAAACTGGTCTTTGCAATTGAGAATCATTGCTTGCGACATTTTTTTAATCACAAATTCAGAGCGGCATCTCACGACTTTTGTGGTGTGGCTTCAGGTTTTACGATTATCTTTACAGTCTATCCAAACAGATTTTATACCCAGCTACTATTTACTCGTATAGTTTTAAATTTTTGGACTAATCAGACTCCTGCAGTTGAGAGAGAGAGAGAGAGAGAGATAGAGAAAGAAAGAGGGAGAGGCACATTCTTTGAATACTGACACGTAACAACAATACATAACTTACTGTAACAAGTGAATTGAAAGCAGACAGAAGGAAATAACATATCAACAGTGTTTGGGAGAAAAACTGAAAAGGTTTTCACTAGATCTATGTACCCGATGAAAGTTACAGGATCTAACCTTAGAGGTTGTTAAATAAACTGTCGCATGTATTTAGTGTACTCTTTGGCAGCGGTTTGTTTGGTAAATGGACGGTGTTTGGAAAGATAGGACTGAATGTAGGGAAAGAGGGTGGGAGAAAAGACCTTAACGCTAGTCAGAAGAGGAGCTGGTTGTTGTTTTGGAGTATTTGTTGGGGATAGTTCCAAAAATAACAGAAAAAAAAACATTGAGAAAACTAAACTATGTTAGCTTTGTTTAGTTTTCGCAAAGTATTCTTAAGGAAGGGATTTTCATTCCATGGGGGAATGTTGTTAAACAGATCTACTTGAAATTTTATTTTATGTGGATATTTGTTGGTTGAGCACCAACTAGTGTGCAATCAGAATTAGACAGGCAAAATTCCACTTCGTTACTGTTGGAATACAGAAGAAGAAGGAAGAGAAGAAGAAGAAGAAGAAAAAGAAGAAGAGAAGTAGAAGTAATAGTAACACTAGTGGCTCGAGATGGAAAAAAATAGTAGAAAAAGAGAAGGGAGTAAATATTAACAGCAGAAGAAAAAGTAGTAGTAATCGGGGAAAAAAAGCAAGAGAATTGTCAAGAGAAAAAGAAGAGAAATAGTTGTTACACTAATACTATTAGTTGGAGAAGAAAAAGAATAAGAAAAAGGGGAAAAAGTAACAGCAGAAGAAGAGGTAGTGAAAGTGGTAGTTGGAAAAGTACTTGAAGAAGAAGAAGAAATAAAGATAGAAGAAGTGGCAGAAATAATAAAGAAGAGTAGAAGAAGAAGAAGAAGACTGTTGAGTTTTAGCTTTGTAATTGACTGGATTAGTTTCATGAGATGGCTAAAATACGTAGACTTACCTCCAAACGTCGCTTTTTTTTTTTTCATTGCAAGGGCTGCGAAGCCTCAAAGGGCAAGTTGATTTTAGAAAGGGAAAGGAGGAGAAGGAGAAGGTATGTAGGGCTTATTAGGAAGATGTAATTAGGAGATATGAGGGCACATATCCCTCCTGCCACTTCCACCCCCACTCCCGCCTCCTGCAATAAATTCTCCACATGTGTAGTAGATCTACCTGAGCTGGTGAAAGTTAGGAGACATAACATATTAATGCAGTGAAAGAGGGTCAAAATGAAGTGTTGTTAAAGAGGGTAGTCGTAAAAACAGTGATCATTGCGTCACAAACACCCGTCACCCACCCCTGTAGACAGCTGGGAGTTGGGTGGGACGGGTTTCGATCGACAAAGAAGATACACCGTGTTGAGAGTGAGAGAGATTACATTTTACGTTGGTCCAAACAAAGTCAGAGGTCTGGAAATGACATTTTGGGTGATGAAATTAAGTAAAAAACTGAACAAAGTGAATTACAGCTGTCAACAAAAGGTACAGGTAGTGCCTGAGTGGGAGGTAGTAAGAATGCGGGGTAGAGGGTAATGTAGGGGGGAGGGGAGGGGAAGACGGAGAAGAAAATAGAAACTGGAAAATGGATTGAATTTAATGAATTCCATTAACTTGACCAAGGACAACATTAGGAAACGAGCGAGAGAGGGAGAGGGAGAGGGAGAGAGAAAGAGCAAGACAGAGTGTGTTGTGTTGTGTGTGTTGTGGAGTGTGTGTTAGAGAGAGAGTTACTATGTTTGTTTGTGTGTGTGTGAGGGAGAGCGAGCGAGCGTGAGAAAGGAGGAAAAGAGAGAGAGAAGAGGGAGAAATTAGCTGGAATTATCAACGTGAATGCGAACCTTGGAATAACTTAGAATATTAGATTGTTAAAGAATGAAAGAGTTATTGATTTGCCTATGAAACCGCAAGCGGCGAGAGAGGGAAGCGAATAAGATCTGGACAAATCAGTTACCGCTATAGATATAATAATATGTTTCTTTCTTTCTATCTTTCTTTCTTTCTTTCTTTCTTTCTTTCTTTCTTTACTCTCCTCCCATCTTTCTTCTTTCTTACTTTTTTTCTTTCATTATTATGAATTTTGATTTATGCCATGTATTATCGAGAATATTGGCTACTAGCCTAAATAAAGCTTTGAACTTGATCTGTAAACTGATTTTAGTGTCACCGACAACAAGACCGCAGGTAATATGTCTTGGGAAGCCTGTGAGCCCGTCAGTTAAGTAGTTCTATCTTTATTTACCTGCTGAGTGCAAGTATGCAAGCTCGGTACCTATATGTACTCACGCCTAACACACGTCTTGAAACACACTCGTGCGCCTTCGTCGGGGGCGGGAGAGCAAGGAGAGTTGTGTTAAAATGAAGTCATGAATCCTCTCTCTTGACATGCGACGATGCTGATCACAACTTTAAGGCGCCGTTTTTGCATACGACACGGCAGTGAAATCGGGTTACACAATTTACACCAGGAACTCCAGCAGACTTTGTTGGCGACACTCCGGGACTCTTCAGTAGTGCTTGATTTAAGGTTAGAAGCAGGCTTAGGGATAGGTTTTAGGATGAAAAAGCAGACTTGGGACAGTCGCTAGATATTGTCATCGTCTGAGATCTCTCTCATTTATGCCGTCTCTTTTCAAATCCTGGCCCTATGCCCTAAGCGGGTGTGTCCTGAAGTAATGCTCATAAAGGAAGGCGAGACAGTCAGATAAGCGTGATGTCAGTGTCAGACAGCCTAAGTATACTTTAAACTAAGAGTTTGATTAATGCATGATTTAAAGGCAATATATATATGGTTCTCCCAAGAGCCTATGTTGATGGTTAAGGGCACAGGTTGAGCCATAGAATCTGGGTAAAATTTCCTAAACAAAGTCGAGATGATGATGACAGCCTGAATTGAAGTACATTGATTGGAGGAAGGGACAGGCGGTCCATGCAAACACAACCCTCTACTGGGCTTTCCATGAAAAAAATACAATGAGATCGTATGCAGTATTTTTGTAAATATTTAGGGACGGAATTCATTTTGAAATTGCGACGTATTCAAGTTTGTTTTTTTTTAGCTGACGCGTGATTTCCAAAAAAAAAAAATCATCAGAACCAGCGAAAAATTCTGTGCGATGTTATACTACTGTCTGCAGATCATCATATTTAGGGGAATACATCACGTCAGTCCGGACACATCTGAGAGGGTAAGAATTACATTAGTACATTGGAGCTGAATGCATCCTTAGTAGCGTTCAGCATGCAGAGTTAATGTTATTTTTACCTGGGAAAGAGATCTCATCGTTAATACGCAAGCTCTCAATATTATGTATACCGACACCCTTCAAAAGATGAGCTGGAATAATTTGAGTTTAATATATACTGCTGGCGAATTTACGTGAAATATTATTGTTTTTCCCGTGATATTTGTAATCAATAAACGCAGACAGGAAACTCTCACGTGCCTGCCACAGATTGTAAGAGGTTACATTGTAATTAAGTAAATAATGGGATACATGTTTTGATCCCGCGCGAAATGCCCACAAAGAAGTGGGCCGAGAAGTGGTTAGAAAATTTGAAATAATATTGAATTACACCGGAAGTAAGTGCTCAGCAGCAATGGCGGCCATCATGTCGGGTTTCAAATTAAGTTGTGAAATTTTTTAATGACGACTTTGTGTGGGAGGAGGATGTGGCAAAAATCAACAGTGGCGTGTATGCTAATTTTAATTAGGCAAATTCATAAGTATAACAAACATCATTCACTTGCATGGGGGCTCACACTGCCATTGCTTGGAATCTCCGAGGGACCACCCACAGAATAAAAAGACCGCCCCTTTCGTTCCCTGCAGGGACTAAAAACACGTAGCAATAGTCGTGGTGCCAGACAAAATGAAAAATGTGCCCAAACAGTGGTCACATGATACGGCATCATCCTTCCTTGACAGCTAATGGTCCAATCCACCGCATGCGCGACGCCGACTCATGTGAAGGATATTTAAATCGCTGTGTTTAGCGAAATAAATAATGGTATTAGTAGGGTAAAAAGTCTTTGCTGTGAATATATGAAAAAAAAAAACCGGCGATAAACGCTTGTCATGATAGCTTTGTCCTGATCTATAACATTTATAGACGGAACAGAACTACCTTGATTTTTGGCACCGACTTGAAGTTGTTTTTTCTTTTTTTTGAGAGACAGCCCTCATACTTCACTTCCCTAAACAAAAGCAGAATAAAAAAACCCACTCACACTCAAGAGTAACCCTGCTGTTCTAAACAAGGCTCTTGTAATAGGTTTTGTACTTTTGTTGCTCGGTGCGTGGCTTATTATTATGAAAAATGATGCATTGAACTTGCTCTCACTAACAGACGCTTACTTCATTACAAGACTTGATGAGCGCTGGGGCGGGGGAGGAGGAGGAGGCGGAGGCGGAGCTCAGAGGGGTGCAGGAGGTGGAAAGGAGAAGAGGGACCGACTGGATGAAAGCGGGAGGGGAGAGAGAGAAAGAAAGAGAGAAGGCGTAGCATGGCATATTTTTTTTACAGGGACGGGAGGAGGGAGAGAGGCTGTTGAAAAAGACGTCAATGCCTAGTGCCAGATCCTGAAAAAACCTGTCTCCTCCCCCCTCCCCCCAAAGTCTCCCGCCATTTTCACATCTTTCGCGCCTAGGGTTTATTTTTTTTCGATCAGACAAAACATTTATTACACTGGGAAATTGAAGGTAACACACCTCCAGACTCCATAAACTGAATTAGGAAGTCCGTCTGCCTATAAGAATGCAAGGTGGTGAACGACTGCGAGAAACGGAGAGAAGACGGAGGAGAACAGTATGATGCTGCGAGAAGGGATAGGGCCTTACATAACTTTTAATATAATCTGCACTTTCCAGGAATAAACATTCTGGGAATTGAGTTAAAGAAAGCTTTTCACAACAACTGTTTTACACAGGTCAAATGGTTCAAGAGGGTCAGTGAGTGCTGCAGCTTGGGGAATGGGAATTGATCAGGGCAAAGGAAAGTATGGAAGATGATAGGCCGTTCTTAATTAGTTAACTCCAATGAGGCCCACTTCCGGTTTAAGCAAATTAGTACAGTGGTGTAATGGCGTTGTTAAATGTCGCTTCCAAAGGTAGAAGATGCATTAGCCAATAAAATCAGTTTTAACAGACTGTATCAAGAGATCGTCAATGACAATTGAAAAGCGCCAAGGGGAGGTAATGATTGTTGGAGTTATGGCTTACAATGCCTGGATAAACGTACATGCATAACTCATATTTTATTTGATGAATTTAAAAGATCTGAAAGAAGTTAAAGAATTTTACAACCACCAGCAAGAACTGAAAAATATCGTAGGTCATTCGTGCCTTTGGCATCAGGAAGGCTCAGGTCTAGCAGTTTGTGAACAGTGTGTGTGAGTGTTGTGTGTGTGTGAGAGAGAGAGTGCGGGTGCGCGCGCGTATGTATGCATGCATGTGTGTGCATCTGTGTGTGTGTATATTAATTTACTTATGTGTATATCTATATCTGTGTGCTCTTGCCTATGTATAGCGTGATTTTGATGTGCACTTGTCCGAGACAAATTTCCTGTGAAAGGATAAATAAAGTTTATCTTATCTTATCTTATCTTATCTTATTGCGAATGGTCTGTAGGAAAAGGGACAGGAGTGGATGAGAAGGAAGAAGAAGAAAGACAGAGGGACGCAATGAATTGGACAGTAAGGAAGACAGACACGACATAGCAAAGAATGAAGAAAAAAGAAAAGGCAGATGAAGACATGAGGAATGAGGATAAGAGAAGAGTTAGGAAAAAAAAACAGTGATAATGATTCGATGACAGCAGCTACGCCGAAAA
>JAWQUT010000174.1:732428-759022 GCA_033807755.1 Ellobium chinense
GCAGCCCGTGGCGCACCTGTTATGGAGCATTTCAACATCTACTCAGCCGTTCGTTAATTCACTTGTCTCTTGTATTTCTCTCCTTCATTCTGCATTTGTAATTCAGTTCATTTCTTTCTTCGGCGTTTCTGTGCCTCGAAGGTCTAGAATTTTCTTGCCATTTGAGCCTTTCTCCGCTTCGTCCTGTTGAAAAGTTATTTTTGTTTTCTATAAACTGAGTATGTGCACGTTCGTTATAAAAACGAGTTAACAGTGTATTCGCGAGCGCATTATTTTGTAGTTATTCATCTAGATACCAAAATATGAGGTCATTTCAAAGTTCAGAAAAATGTATGGGTGAAGAGCAGTTAAATAGATCTACCTTTACGTTATTTTCCTTTGTTTCAAAATGTGCGCGATTTATTTGTGTAGATTTCAAAACAATCAAGAGTGCGCATACCGAATTTTGGGAGCACGTACTTCAGTTTTCTTCTTTCTGACTGCATCTATGATTCACTTCTCGCTAAGTGTTTGTGAGCCATTCTCTATACTGATATGCTACTTTACTGAATCCTCAAATTGTTTTAAATTTGTGTGTGTGCCTCATTTCGTTTCTCAAGTGTTTGGCTGTCCTGTTTTATATATCAGTTTCTTTGTGTTTAAAGTATTTCTTTTGTCCTTTTCTTAATCCTGTTCCCCGTTTTTTTGTTTTTTTTTAAACAAAAAATATAAGAATAATCTACGTTCGCTAAATTATGCTGTGCACTTAAGCTGTCTTACTGTTGAGACATTTATTCTTATTTATACACAGGCCTGGCAATAACATTAAAGGCCTAAACAACATAAACAACACAGTTGAGCTATTTATTTTAATAAGATAATAATCTCTTCAGGTCCAAGCAATGGACGGTGAGGAATATTTCTGTTCATTTCCTGTGAAGCACAATAATGCATCTAACCTCCTCAAATTAAAGAATGTTCCATCATTTTATTTTCGACTCATTCGTCTCCGACACAGTGGATTCAGACTTGAAATAGCCGAAGAAAAAAAACAGTTCGTTCCTTAATTAATTTCTTATCTCCTGGGTTTCTTAAAACAAGAAAACTTCTTCTTTTCAATTTATGAATCCTGTGCGTTCTGTAAAACATGTTGACTGTTTGACAATCTAAATGCTACACTTACGTCATGTTTCTTTCATGGACGGAAAAAAAATGATTTGTGTATATATTTTCATTTCCTCAGAAGATGAAAAGTTGGCTGTTCCGAATGTGTAGAACAGAAACCTGATTGTGTCTGTCTCAGTTTTCTGTCTCCAGTAGAGCAACATGGCCAAATGAGTATGGTCTTGGACTCAGGGTTAAAAGTAATGGGTTCTATTCCCGACCACGGTCGCGTTCTAACTGCCTTGGGAAAACATTTTATTCACACATTCCCTAGTCCACCCGTATGCAAAATGGATTTCTGGCCATAGGCAGCGGAGATATCGTCAGAACGCTAATGATCAACTCTTGTAGATGGCAGCAACACTGTATGCTCCATAAGGAGTTGAGATAATCCCAGGATGGTCACGCCTGCTGGGGCAATGATAGCGCGGAGTCGCATGAGCAGGCTTTGTCATGATATTGTGAAGATTATACCGATAAACGAAGCATCTAAACTTTAAATGCTTGGGAGATTCAATAAAGGCTTGGGATTTTCTTCAGACACATTTTCTTTTCACAGTTCCTCAAAAGTGTGGGTTATCAGGTTTATACAAGGGACCACAGAATTCCCATTGTTATCGCGACAATCCCTTTAATTGCTTTCACCACAGAGCTCCCAACTGAAGTTAACATGACCATTCAGTTACTGTAAACAATCAGAACAACAGCAACAACAGTTAAAAAAAAGAATAAAGAAAAACTTATCTTCGTCATCCCACACCCCCTGACCTTTCCTAAGACAGGATGGGCGGGTGTTGATGTGTTTTTCAGCAACACATTTAAGTGCTGAAAGATGCACCGGGAATACAAAGAGCAGAAAAGAGGCATGATGGCACTAATCTAAACTCAGTCGCACAGTTCAAATCTCTGGGCACTAGATCTAGACTATTTTCCGAAATTCACGAGTAAAACATTTCAAACTTGGCACATCGCTAGTTTATTCTTCCTCCGAATGTTACGATCAAGAAAACTAATATAAAAATTACAAGGCCAAATCCATCTGGCTCGAGGCTGTGTCGATGATCAAGTGATCAAGGTAAGCGAGGCGTGTCTTCTAACGGCAACCATCAGATGGCACAGTTTAAGAATAAACAAAAAACAAATGTTCACGCAAGGTTCATGTGAGTTTCGTTAATTTGTTTATTATTGACAACGATAAGGCCATTATCAACAGGAAGAACACACCTTTTGTTTTAGTGATCACAATCTCCTACGTCTTGAAGAAATCTGGCAAAAATATGACAATCTTCATTACGTATTGTTAGCAAGAACAACAAATACATTGGCAGCATGCATCAACATATATATGACAAAAACAACATAAACATTATCTGTGTGTTATCACAACATTCTCCTAACTATAAATAAACAAGCAACCCACCTCCCTCATCCCTTCCTCATAAAAAAAAAAAAGTCATAATTTTTCATTACTTAGAACAACGTCAGCCGCAGTGCAGCAAGACGCGCACTTAGTCAGCATTATCACAGTCGTCATCGCGATAATTCTCTTCCCTTCCCTCCCCGCTCCTCCCCAGTTATTAGCTACATTTATTTGGAGTGCTGCAAAAACAACAGGAACACACTCGACATTGACAGCCTGGTTGTAAATCATCTCTCCTTCTCCGGGTTGTTGTTGTTGTTGTTGTTGTTGTTGTTGTTGTTGTTGTTGCTATTGCAATTACTCATGATTTCGTTGTTGTTGTTGTTTCTGTTGCTGTTGTTGTTGTTGTTGTCGTCATTGTTGTTCTAGTTGTGACAGGTTGGCGTCATTGCAAAACAGGCATGTCCAAATTTGCTCAACCCCCGATGTCAACAGCCCCCCAGCGACTGACTATACATTTTCTCCGTTGATTATTTGCCTCACTGCCCTATGGCCTCCCCATTTTATGCTCTCCTTCACTCAACATCCATTTCCTCCATTTTGTTATTATTGTTGGAACCTTCGCCTTTGTCTCCTCCTCCCTGCAGTTATTTTCCGCCATCTTGATGACGTGTCTTTGGTCCATTTTTCTCCTGAATTGACCTGGTCTTGTCTCTGCCTACTCTATTCCATCATCCTTTATGTAGTCCATCAATTCTCTCCTAACCTGTCCGACCCCCAGTTTCTAGCAGCACACAAGTACTTTACAAGTCAGTCGAAAAATAAAAAATAACTGTTCTCTCCGTTACTCTCTCACACGGCCATCACAACCATCAACGGACAAAAAAAACAACCAACGTATTCCGCTATTTATGTTGTATTTACTTTATCACTTTCATCTAGATTTACATGATATATATATATATGTGTGTGTGTGTGTGTGTGTGTGTGTGTGTGTGTGTGTGTGTGTGTGTGTGAATATATCCATGGGAAAGAAAACTTCATAAACACGTTTTAACATGTCTTTACTTTCCACAATTTCGACCTGCCGTTGGCCTTCTTCGGGGAAATAATGAGATAGCGAACTTAATATATGCGAATATGTACGGGTATGTGATATATTTATACTTTTCGATGTATACGTAAATTGGAAACTCTTACTCTGAGAGCGAGACAACAGAAAATCTTCAGAGAAAGATATCCCGGTCTAACAAGCGTTTCGGCCCTTTTTGACTTCCTGACACTCTAAAGGGGCTAGGTCATACTTGGGTCATGACTCCCAAGTGTCCTTCTGTTGATTTGTTCCGCTTCGGGGGGGATTTGAACCCGCAACCTCCAGTTTCTTAATTCCTTGCTCCATATCCTCTCTGCCACCGTGAAGCCATGGTGAAAGTTGCATTTTAGGTATATTTAAACTTACTATGCAACATTCCACTGCTCGTTACGTGTGGTCCATATCCATGCTGAGCTCTTTTCTGTACGTCTCTGCCAGCTCCTTCCGAGAAACTTATTTATACTTTTCGATGTATAAGAAAATAATCAGTAGGTGAAAGATTTCGATACACACGATTCTACTTCATGATGACTACTCCTCGTTTTCTTTACCGCGAGTATGCTTACATTAGAGGATTGCGTATTTTGCACACGGCACTGCATTGCACTTTTGTTGACCCCGGAACTCCGGCAAATTTCTGATTCAATATATCAGGACAGTAGAGCTTTGTTTAGCGGTAGGTTCAGGGATAAGGGTGGCGATAAGAAAGAAAAAGCAAACTTGGCGCAATGTCTAGATATTGTCATGCTCAGGAAACTCTCAGGTGTACGTTCTTTCTCTTTTTTAAAAAAAAAATCCTATACCTAAACCTAAACCAAACTTAAGACAGGGTGTCCTGTAATACTGGGCATATAAGAAGTCAGGACAGATTCACGTGGTGTTGGTGTCAGGCAGGCTATCTATGGTGTAAGTTAAGATTTAGTTTATGCATGGTTTAAAGGTCATGTCATGAGACTTTCCCAAGGGCCTGTGTTGATGGTTACGCGAAGAGTCGAGAATTTACACACGCTGATTAGAAAGGATGGTGTGCCGTGTGCATCATATGCGACCTTTTATTCAAGCAAAAGTTTACTTTTCAATATCTCTTTACATCACGATATTTAAAGGGAATGCACTCTTTTCTGTCAGATTATTTTAATCAGAATCAATCTGCTTGAACAAGTTTAGTCCAGAAGTTGTTTGTTTTTTTTCTGAATCAGCGAATTCTTAGTCAAAATAGTACAAAAACATAACAGCTGATCCAAAGACATCACAATAACTCTTTCTTCCATTCACTTTGGCGTATCACCTGAAACCAAAATACCTTTACACCACCCCCCCCCCTTTCCTCCACGCCCATTGTCTGTTATACTTCTCGGTACATCCGAACGCCTGTATATTATTTTGTGAAAGGTGTAGCGCTTTGGCGTTTCCTTTGGTTAACTTCTCTCTCTCCCGGGCATGGCAGCTGGTGTAAGGTCGCTTGAACTTAGTGCCGTCGGACCTGCTTAATCGCAACTTTCCAGGAGCACGGAAAAACTTGGGATTAACAAGAGTCGCTATTATCCAGTGATATTGACATTAAGCGGAGTTGACTGCATCTAGAAAGAATGGAGATGTAACTTGTCTGGAGTTGATCTAAGTCATCAAGAAAAAGTTGGGAGAGCGGGAGATGGTCATAGAGAATAGGATAATCTATTCCTTTCTTTCTTCAAGCCTTCTGTTGGGATAGAACCAGTACAGTACCTGACAAAGACAAACTTGACAGAGTTATAATCAGAACTAGAAAAAATGGTTAACATCAATCAGTTGTTATCGTTTGATGCTATATACAAGGGGAAACACCGTTAAAAAAGAGACAAAGAATATGGTTTTATACATGCAAATCCTTATGTAAGGATAGAGTATTCTATTTTTATATCATCATCAGTATGTTATGAAGTTCAGCTGGTTCTGGATATCAATCACCATGAAATTGTTATATGTATGTTATGTGTGTGTATGTGCGCGCGCGCGTGTGTATTTATGTGTGTGTGTGCTCGTGTGTGCGTGCGTGCCTGCGTGCGTGCATGACTGACTGACTGAGTGAGTGTGTTTGCGGGAATACGCAATTTACTTAATATAATGTTACAGATATATGTGAAATATAATTATGTCTAGCTATGCAAACCATAACTATTTGCTGAAAACGACAAGTAAAGTTATTCTATTCTATTCTATTCTATTCTATTCTATTCTATTCTATTCTATTCTATTCTATTCTGTGAAACCACACAGCGTACAGCCCGTTTTTGGCAGTGAAGTTTTTGTCGTTCCTTTTTTGTTTTATTTCGATCTTTTTAGGGAATTCATAAAATACCCAACCTCTATGTCTGTGATCTGTTAGTGTGTAAATAATTGCATGTTTATGACGCGGCGTCATCAAAAGCGACGTGATTAGATGGAAACCGTGAAAATGTCTGAGCTACGTTCCTACTGCCACCTGTCAGTATCTAACCGGTAAATCTGTGAGAGATTACGAGTGGGCGCAAGGGGACGTAAACATTTTGTTTTTTCATGCGTAAGAGATTGCGTAACACAAAACCCTCATTACGGACGTTGAACCCTGTATTTTTTTTAACAATGACACGTTCACGTCATGAGAGTAGTTACCTATTTTCTTTACAGCTTTGTATTTAACAGGTTTTCATCAACTCCCATTTTGCGTTTCTTCGCGCCATTTAAAACATCCTGTTTCAACAGATCTAGTAGAAATATAGTAGGCATGTAACTTGAAACACCTATGATACCAAGATCGTTAAAAGACTATGGTAAATCATTTTAAGGATCCTACCGAAAACAGCAAGTGCATAAGGAAACTAGAAAACACATTTACATTTTTAGTGTTGCTTAGTTACGCAGTTGACCTATATAACAAGTGCACAGCGATGAGCATTGACAGCTTTATGAATTGTAGTAACTATGTGAGAAAGTTCGCAATTGTACAGATCTTCTGGTGGTTCATAATATCGTAGTAAGTCAGAGCCCAATAAACAAGTACAAGGAAAAGACAGATAGTAGAGATGTAACCCAGTTCTTTAAAAAAAAATGTTATACAAGTATGTGTATACCGTAGCTCGTCTGGGACGGCACTGGTACCGATAGGCTTTGTGGCACTTTTGCATCATCTGGCGACAACTTTACAGAAACAAATAAGTGGACGGTTTTCGTTTGAGCGCGAAGTTTTCCTGTTGGAGTATATAAGTTGTTCTTTCTCTCTTTGTTTCTTCTCTTTTCGTTCCTTTTCTGTTTCTCCTCTTCTTCCTTACGATTTCATGAATGTCTATTCTTCCCAAGCTGTAGCATGGCTACTGGTCATAGCATAGAGACTTAGCTGATTATTTTCGTGAGGGATGAGAGCAAGCTCAGACTGAACCAGTTTCTCAGGTATTTAGACTAGGTCTAGCTGTTCTCATTATCATTTTCTATTTCTTTCCATCCTGATTTATGCAGATGGAACCATTCGCGTATTTGTTCCACATTCATGTGGCGTTTCTTTTCGGAGTCTCTCCTAACACAATACCTGCATGACATGTGCGACGCACGTACAGACTTGCGTGACAGTTATGTAGAAAAAGACTTAGTAGAGCTCAGGGAACAATTCGAGACAATGTTGTTAAGCCTTGAATACAGCTTAAATGTCTTCATGTCGATCTCCAAAGGCTGGTGGAACCACAGAGCTTCACAAAGTCCAGGACAAGTCTTATCATTTTGATAAAATCTTGTAAAGAAAAAAAAAACTATAACTCTTTTCTGAACTATGACCATATAGTCCAGAACAGTTACAAAACTGTAATTCTTTTAAATTATGGATATTTTTATTTTTTTTATGAAGCAGCTATGGGCATGAGATTGTCATTGGTGATAGCATTTTCAGTTTATTAGACAATCTCTAAGACAAGACTTTACACATTATACTCTCTACCCTACCATCACTCGAAAATTGGTCGGGTGAATACATCATAAAGAGTTGCGGTTTCCTCCCATTTGTTTTCCCCTCTGTATTCTCAACATTAATCTGTCAAGTGACGCAGCTTGTCATTGCCTGACGCCTGTTACCTGCACGTCACGGTGTGATAAATGTGAGAGCTTTAAAACCATCGAGATAACAGCGTGCACAGGTTGAGCATGTAGGCAGAGTGGTGCCCTCGTCGAAAAGACTGCTTTGAGAAGATGCTTTTGCTCAGCTTGAGGATTTGCTCAAGTTGGCAACCTGCCATGATGTCTTCAAGCCAGACATGACACATGCAAGTGATTTGCCTAATATGTTATGACATAAAGATGGGGGATGTTTGGATAAACGAGGCATTAAGTATTATTATGCTAGCGTTAACGATGTTCTGAGGGAGGAGGTAAAATAAACAGGGATGTATGTCGCATATTCGGTGGGCTATCAGCGATTTAAAATTTGTTTCCTCTCAATTGTGTTATCTGAAGATTTCAGGAACAGAAAGGAAGGATGGGATGAGTGGAGAGAGGAGTCGAAAAAAGAAGTTCCTAACGGATTAAATGAAAATGGTTTGGTGTAGACTGTTACACAATATGTGTACGCATACTGCATTCCAGTGTTTCCTGTGAACGTCATAAACGTGTTGACCGTGGCTTTAGGCCAAACGAACCAAGAAATTACTTCAGTGAAGCGGAACTCAGGACATTCACCCTGCTTCATTTCCCACTGAACTTCCATTATTCCTCAATCTATGTATACTTCCGTTCGCAAAGAAGAATGTCAAAATCAGCCGAAAAGGCATGGGCATTTTTGTGTAGAATCAAGTACCATTTGTTAAAACAATAATAGCAACCAAGTTTGTGAGTCCAAACTAGATCTTCAAATCTGCAACGAATGCAAAGGCTTTCTTCATCTCAGAACTGAAAATGGACTTTTACCCAGTGATAGATCTGAGGTACCAAATCCATGTTCACAATGAAGTTCTTTAATTATAATTAATATAAAGTTCTTCCCTCCAAAACGTAAATAAAATGTCTTCAGGCTGCGCTGTTCGATCTTTATCGTCAGAAGTCAAGCTCCGCTTACAAAGTAATGGCTGTCTACACTGCTCGACTCAGATGGATTGTTTTTTTTTAATTTTCAAATTTACACAAATCATCTGTAGTGTTCGGAGGAACAGTAAACACGCACTGTACACAATTTCTGTGCGGTGTGAAATACTTTGAACCGAGCGATTGATTTCAAATCAGTGAAGTGTCCCATTATGTCTCTCCTCTCCTTTTACACCTCAGGCAGGCCTTTAACCACAGCATTGAAAATAAAGTTTCTTAAACTGGCTGTAGACAATTTTTTTGTCTCTATTTTCGAATTGGCAGCGCTAACCGTTAATGTGATCGATCAATGGGTTATCATCATCCTGCTCTTTTACATCCACTTTTTATCAACCACCAGTATCAACTGTGTCACTCACATATCCATTCGCCCTTTTATGCTATCTCTTACCTCAGATTAAACCCATTTCTGTGATGTCTTTGCCAAGTTTTACAGATGTTGTTTTATGTGAAAAGTCTATCTTTGGAATATAAAGACGCGCCCTGTTTAAGACGCAAAAATGATATCGCGTTTACTGACAATAATGTCAACGTTTTTGCAAGTGTAGGCTGATAAATACAAAATACCTGAGACTTATCACTTTCGGTGTTATTTGCGCATCTCCTAGCCTGTAGTAAAGTTTTGTAGTCAGCAGCTTAGAAATACCTTACCCTTTCCTCAACGTTTTCTGTAAAGTCAATGCATGTCGACATTAACTTTTACAACTGCTGCAAGGCAAAAACTTGGAGTAAAGGAAGAATCACTTGTGCGTCTTGTCTTGTAGCAAAAATCAAAGACACAATGAGTCGGAAAGATCATCTTGGGGAGGAACATGGAGGCCAAAAGGAAAAGACCAAAATGACAGAAGGAAATGGCCAAGTTTCAGATTGAAGGCTTTCATTGGGCCACAGGCCAACACTTATCTTTCTCAATATAATATTACACGAACACAATACACTGCAAAGACACATACATGTTCCTCACCCACTCTGTTTCCACTCATCTATTTCCCATCTAACCGACACCCAGACCTTTGAGAACTAACTCACAAATCATGACATTACAAGAGATGAAACGCACGGGCATAACAGTGGTAAGACGACAAACATAAAGCAGGGGAGCTTGAAATAGACATTAGACTGTAATATCTAAAAAGACACGAAATTGAGGAAGGTCACCAATGCATGTTTACCGCTCTGGATTTGCTGTAATTTGTACTTCTTACATACCATATGTGTACGCCATGGTGTTCAAAGCGTAAATTTCACCATATACCGTGTCTGATTGTCAAGAGTTTGCGACATCAAATGAATTTAATGTCAGTGCAGAGGACTGCTGCTAAGTCACTTTCCCGCTTTAAAAGTGACTAATACTGTCCTGTTGGAATCAGACATAATAAACTCACACATCATTGCTAGTGGACGGCGGCAAAGTTTTCAAAAAGACTGAAAAAAAATATTCGTCCTTCATTGAAAATTATCATGGCTTCCGATTACTGACGAATGCCCAATAAACACCACCTGTGCTGCCTGTCAAATTTCAAGATATCGGTGGGAATAACTTTTGATTTAAATGAATACGAGGATTTGCTAGGCGGCATTTGGTTTGAGAGCTGAAGTAGATAACCACGTGCAGGTGAGTAGATAGATAGTACGGAACAACAACAGGTTTGACAACTGTATTTTGATCATGCCCAAACTGCAGGAAAGGAATGTTGACCATAAGACGGTACAGTATTACTCTGTACTACGTGAGATGTCACTGACCGTCTGGAAGGGCTGAAATGAAATATATTGGGTGTGACCGTCGGCGAAGGTCATTGTCTTGTAGACAGATCACTTCCTCCTGGGAGAGCGAAACAACAGAAGATATTCAGGAGAAGATACCCCCGTTTAGCAAGTGTTTCAATCCTTCCACTTCCTGACACTCGAATAGGGTTGGGCTACACCTGTTTCATGACTGTCCAGTGTCCTTCTGTTGACTTCCTAGGGAGGAATTTGAATCTGCAGCCTTGCCATTTTTTAAAACTTCCTTGCTGCACATCTTCTCGGTCGCTGGGAAGCCATGGTAAAATTACCAGTTTGGGTACATTTAAACCTACTGTGCAACGTTTGACTGTTCGCTGTGCTGGGCACACCCATGCTGAGCTCTTTACGGCAGTCTGTGCCAGGTCCTTCAGGATAGGTGCGATCGCGTCTGTCTTCGTATTCCCAATAACTTAAACAGGTCATAGGCTGAGGTGCTCTCCATACCTCTCTTGCCCCTACTTCCACAGGCATTTTTCTGTTACGGCTTCAGATCGTTGTACTCGGGTAGAGTGGATGGAGTTCTTAAAAGCTCGTTCAAGATGCATGTTCGCTAACTAAACAGATGCAAGGCGTTATGAGAGTTACAAACTCTGTACTGACCACTTCAGGTTATCACAATAACAATAACAATAACAATAACAATAACAATAACAATAACTTTATTAAGCTCATGTTTCGTACAATAAACATATGAGCAATACAAAAACTTATTGTAAAGTATAATAAATAATCAACGATATATGTATATATGACTACATCCACCCGCTAGCATACACATAAAGGGCACACACTGGTAAATATTAATGAAAAATCGTATTTAATACTTTCAGGCGGCTGGATACTGGAACTAGTAGTTGAAGTGTTTGTTTATGTTTTAACATGGTCAATAATTATCTTGATAAATTTTGAAAGTGAATTCAAAAGCCTNGTGGTAGTTACGCCCCAGGTTTATTGTGGCAATAACAATAACAATAACAATAACAATAACTTTATTAAGCTCATGTTTCGTACAATAAACATATGAGCAATACAAAAACTTCTTGTAAAGTATAATAAATAATCAACGATATATGTATATATGACTACATCCACCCGCTAGCATACACATAAAGGGCACACACTGGTAAATATTAATGAAAAATCGTATTTAATACTTTCAGGCGGCTGGATACTGGAACTAGTAGTTGAAGTGTTTGTCTATGTTTTAACATGGTCAATAATTATCTTGATAAATTTTGAAAGTGAATTCAAAAGCCTGGGATTAGTGGTTCTCAGTAAGCCTACAAATTTTATAACATTGGGATGGTGATGATAATACCTTGGCAAGAAATGTCTACGGGTTTCACAGAAATATTCACAGCTCAGTAAGTAATGGAACTCATCACCTATGTCTTTTCTACAGAGCAGGCAAATCTTTCTTGAGCTTTACTTTTTTCAGTTTATGTTGGACAAACTGTCGGCTTCCTTCACGACATACACAGTAAACTGGACGTTAAACCCTGCACTGGAGGCTTTTCAGTGGCCCCAGAATATGCGAGAGCACACTAACAGCTAGAACAAGGACGATATCTGTCTAAACTCATGGACTTGGCGTTATCTGATCTTGCAGTTCGCACTATAGCTTGTCGGCGCCGTTATACTTGTTTCCATAGGCCAGAAGCCTGACGTTGCCATGTTGTCTAAAATTTCGAAAATCACGTGATCGTTTAGCCCTTTTCCTAGAAACCCATAGAAAAAAAAAGCGATAGGGAATTTTCTCAAAGAGCTAAATCATAAAGAGTTGTCGGAACCCGAAGTAAATTTAACGTCGAGCGATGACGTCAAACCCACGTACTGTGCATTAATTTTGCGTTTATGTGGGAAAAAAAAAGGTGTCTAGAATAGTTATCAGGTAATAAGAGTAAGATACAGTAATTGAAAGTTTGTGAGCCAAGCAGCTTGATAAGTGGAAAATCCACAGTGCTTGTCTAGTTAATGAAGTTCCAGTATTACGTAATTCCACTTCACGTCACTGCAGGGCTCCAAAAATAGGATAGGGCAAGAAGACATTTAAACATGTGCAGTATTAGGAGAGGCCATCTTCCATCACACCCACGCAATTTGATCTTCATGTTATTTACAGTGATATATGTAGTGTAGATACAGATTTAAGACAGGGTGTAGATATCTGGCAGTCAATTAAGATTACAAGTGTGCATCTTGCATCTTGGAAGGGACGCTCTGAGAAAGGATTTTCGTATAACCTACGCGTTAGAGGAAGGGACTATCGCTCATCGAAGTCAAATAAACCCTCTCTAATCTACACATTTTCTATTCCTGGCCTCTACACGTGACGTCGGCACCCGCTAACTCCAACACATTCTTGACTGAAAATTTAGCACGCCTGCTTTACGGCGTAAAATTCACTTTGAGCGCTGACGATTTATTTTATCTTAAAACTCTTCGCTCCTCGTTTATTTCTGGCTTTCGGTATTTGCGGATTTAGGGTAGTTTGTCAAAATACATCACGTATCAGGAGCAAAGGGGGATTCTTTTTCAGCACATTGCTCCGATAAACCTGACTGGTCTATCGAATTTTATGATCTAGCTTCAGCGACGTTTGCAGCCCGTAATAAACTGTGGTGAGGCACTGAGAATGATATATGCTATTATCAAAATAGATCTTCTAAACCAAGGCGTGTCCTTTATAAGATGTAACAGGCACCTACGTATCTTCAAATTTCACTCGGATTACATTGTCCAACAGGTGGCGCTTCCTGAATTTCTGGCATTCGTGCCAACTGATAGGGGAAAATTCAGTCGGGGTTGGTGTGGTGATGAGAAAGCAGACATCTGTGGATCAACCAGGTGTCACAAGTCACGTGGTACCTTTGTATAGAAAAGAAAGTCGTAACTCTGATATCACACTTGAGGAGTGAATTCTGCCTTACTGGGCAGTCGCATTTTGAACCTATTAAGTTGACATAGAAGCGGTTGTATAAAAATATTGTTCTTCTCGGTAGACCTGTTTATAGTCAACACTGTAATTTCAAATTTGAAAACTTTGTAGTCGTGATCTCAAGCTCCGATTTGATTTCAGTGAATGAATGAGTGAGTGATGAAGTACATTTCTAAATACCTTCTGCTAACTCAACTTGCAGCCAAGAAATGAAATTTCCAGCGGTTGAAAACAAGTGATCAGTCAATCAGACCCTATTGATGACTGCTTTGAGAAGTGACCCTGTCTTCTCCCACTTTCGGAGCTCGAATCGACAAGCACCAATGCAAGATATAAAGTGTTAAGCAAGGGGTTCTCAACTTTTCTTGGTCAAGAAACCTTTAATGTTGCAATCCCTGGTATCCCTTCAGACTCCTCAAAACCCATTGGTAATACAGGATAATAACGCGTAACTCCTACTCTTTTTCAATTGACATAGTGCACACTTTTGCATACTCCTTAGAATATGGATGAACGTCTTGGAATTTGTATGTCCAACTCTCAAGAATATGCCTCCCCTACAGGTTGGGAATCCTTGCTGTAAAAGAATGAAACAGTGGACTGGAAAGGAACAAAGACATCAAAATATATCGAGAAATGGCATGTGGGAGAAACAGGGTGGTCACAGAAAATGTGTATATTTCCTACAACAAATTATGCAGACGTTATTTAGGCTGGTTACCGTAAATAAAAACACTTTACGGTAAAACTTGCCAATTCATTGAATATTTTTAAACTGTGTATGTACTGTCAACAAAGCAATCCAGTGCTTGTTCTAACATTCACGTCAAACCCCTCGTAACGGATGCCAAAACTTTGATCTAATATTTAAAAAAGAAATGATTATCACACGTCACGTTCCGATAACCGTCACGATTGAAGTCAATCCATAAATAACTTTAATGATGGTCGCCATGTTCTCTTCCAGCAGCTCTCATCTCATCTCGTCCCATCTGATCAGGTGTCCTTGTTGACATGCCCCTGACTTGATGGCTGGATGAGATCGATCGCTACTTTCGTCCCTGTTGCCCCTCGTTCATGCTCAAGGTTTGTTTTTAGTTTCTTAATTCACCGAAGATTGAAGACATGTATATATACTTTCTCTACCGCACACCAGCCAGGAATTAACAGCGTGCTGTGACGTCATCTTCCTAATACGTGGCTGACAACTAACGTTCTATGAGATGCACATTCACTATATCAGTCCAAGTCTCTCATGCTCTATATCGTAGACTATTTTTGGAAATTGTATAGCTTTTGTACCATAGGTCCATATTATATCTAAAACTGTCCAGTCTTCAGTGAGTCAAGCCTGACAAATAATTTCATCTTCCTTTCTGTCAGCAGGGTGGTCGAGAGGTGGAGCGCTTGTTTCTTGGTACAAAAGGTCCCGAGTTCGAATCCTGTTGGCGCCTGGTATTTGGGTATTTTTGGCGGTGTTTCACAGGCACTCACGTGTCGGCGGCCTGACGGAGTGGGGGAATAGAGGGGAGGGGGAGGATAGGGTAGGGGGCGGGGTAAAGCTTGGCCTTTGAAAAAGCAATTACTGAGTTGCAAATGGACGTTACTAACTGAAATTACCATCTGATCATGTGATCGTGTAGACTTGCTCGTGAACTGCTGCTTGGAAGGGATCTTTCGTTACATTTGGTCCGGTTCCCTTTAGTCTTCTTACTCCACTTTTTATACTTTCTAAAGTCATTCCTCATTAATATGCCCAAATGGGTCGTGACCCTCTTCCTTTCTGGTAAGCCACAACGAACTCATTTTGATTGGCTTTTGTGTAATATATTATTACATGTATTTGTTTATTTTCCAGTGATGGTTCTTACTTTTTTTTTTGTACAGGCAATATAAATACATGTTAATTTTTAAATTTATAGGACGGAAATTGATAATAAATAATATAATCTATAGCAGAATTTTGTACTAATTTTTTTTTGTCGAGTATCTCACGTTAACTGGAATAATAAAGGCAGTACTGTGAAGGGATGAAGGTCCATGATACAACCTTCATCTCCTCCACCTCTCCTGCACACTATTATTATTATTATTGTTATTATTATTATTATTCTCATCATCATCCAGACCTGTTTTGTTGCCCTTTTCCTCCTCCAACTTTTGTTTATCTCTGTCTTCAGTCTAAACCGATTAGCGCTGAGAACAAGTTTCCCCGGTGCCCCTAATGCTCTAAGAAAATGGAATTAGCGATGGCGTATGTGATACCCTGTGTGAAATGTTGATCAACGTGATTGCTTCTCTATCAGGACGGCATCTCTTCTCTCTATTCACCTCCTATTCTCTCCTTCCCTTTAATCTTTAGTGGTAATAACCGTGTTGCTCGGTCTCACCCTAATGCTATCGCTTTCTGCAATAACAGTTCTTCTGCCGTTTTACAGGAAAAGACAGTATGTGCCAAAGTCACAATTTCACAGGAGAAACAAATAAAAAAAACAACAACAAAAAACGTTCACTCTCCATGTCACTTTATCAGTCAATCAATGAAACATACGGTTAACCATTTCCGAAATTATCACAGCTACGAGATAGAAAAGCAGACACATTAGGCTCAATGCAAAAGTAGAGAAACTGAATTTGAGAGAATTTGGTCTATACGGTCTTTTGTCGTAAAGTGGTAACATGGCGTCCAAAGGATGCTCAGTTAGAAATCTGGAGTTCATAACAGCGTAACGAGATTATACGATATGTGCAACAACGACGTGGGGTGCAAATCACTGCGCTCATGGCTAGATCTGGATCAGTATCATCAAAGGTGAATGGTTTAAAGACAGAAAGGAAAATAACAAGAAAGAGACGATAAAAAGCTACGGAGAAGAAAATAGAGAAGCAGCTTCTCGCCCTTTGTATTCTGTCTCTACTGATAGACATGCAAGACCGGGACATTATGATAAAGAATTTGGCTCAATACCATGACGATAATACTTTATCTCTGCGGGACTTCATTTTCAAATCCTATCTACAACAGACCTATCCGTGACGGCTAGACAGGGCGTCGTGACCTTAATATGTATTTTCCACATAATTTCATCACAGCTGGAATGGAAAAGGTTGACGACAGAATACTTCAAGAATCCCAGAATACAAACTTCAAGAGAGTCTCGCTGGCGTTTAGATCTGCAGACTAACAGTTATTTCAGAGGCAAAACAATGTTCTGCGGAATATAGTCTTATTATCAATTAACTGTTTGGGATACAGATCTAAGAAACACGTAATAAAACAAATCAAGTGAATGTTCCCTGCCCGGGCTTGCAGAGATTGAAAACGCCGTTGAGGCATCTGGTCTCCATTTCTTGCTAAACGCGTGAGAGATTCTTCACCGCAAGAACAAGGCGCCGAGAGTTTCAGATATAGAGACGGCTCTAAAAACACCATTTTGCGAAAGGGGGTTAACAGCAAACCTTCTGTTTTCAACCATTGAAACATTTTTGCAAGGGCAAACACAGTCTTAGCCAATTACAAATGTGCAAAATATAGATTTGAGGATCAAGCATCACAGCGAGTGCATATCTTTACTGTTGATCAGAAATAACTCCCACTCAAGTCTCGCTTTGAAACTATTGACTTCTAGTTCTAGCATTTTTTTTCCCTTTACAAACAAGAATTGAGCAGTGTAAGCCACAGTAAAATCGTCCAGTGAAACATTTTCCGAACATCAGTTTGAAGACTTTTTACCACATTTGATTATACACTTTGTACATTTTCAGAACGATCGCCTCTTTTCTATGAAAATTATGCCAGAGCATTAAATGTGGGGAGTAATAAGACATATATGAACGGCAGTTCATTTTCAAATGATAACTGACGGACCACCTCGGGGATATCTCAGGCTACAGGTAAGAACGAGTAAAGAACGTTTACTCACAGGCTGTGATCCGCAGACAATTTCCTCGGCGCAAGTATCAATAAAATAAGCGAAGCTACAATTAAGACCACAGTAAAACTAGAAAGGGACAAAAAACGGCGAACATTCAGGGAGAAATATTTAAAAGGAAGCGGGGTCTGAAGCGTCTTGACAGCGAGGTGGGAAGATAAAGAAAGACACTGAGAGCGCAGGTCCTTACGTCCATAGGATAAACAGGAACTGTTGGTGGAACTATAACACGAGAATTAAAGCAACAATAAAACTGGAACGGATGGCAAAGGAAATGTCCGGAGACAGAAATATTTAAACTGTGGTCTGGGAAGTGGTTATGATTCTATTTGAGGATTGGAAAGATCAGCATTAGGACAGCTTTTAAAAAAAAAAATCTGTGTTAGACGGGAAAGAAAGGTTGAAAGAAGGATTTGGCTGGGGTATTATCAAACAGTCAAGGCGGCAATAATTTTCGAGTGGTATGAAAAATTTCAGTGAAAAACGGGAAGATTGACGGATGGAACACTTAGGATGCCATGTTGAAGTGTTAAAAGATGGAGACGGTATGTAGAAGAAGGATGCGGCATGCAAAACGGCAACGAGCGGTTATGAAAACGAGTCCAGCCGTTATGAAGACAAGTGTAAATTTTATAGAATAGAATGATTAAATTTCGGAGAGACATAATAATTATAGAATGCATGTATCAATAAGGCAAAGGAGTCGTTTATCTTTCTTGAGAGTCCAGAGATAATTAAGAGATTGTCTGAAGAGAAGAGTGAGCGAAGTGAAAAGAGCACACTAACCCCTTCTTCCTACCGTTTTAAATTTATGGTCCAAACAGCGCTTAGACGTACACGTACGTCTTGAAGGAGAGATTCCCATATCGTATCCGACATAACCTTATGTCTTATTGCGTATATAATGAACTATTCCGTCCTGGCAGTGGTGCAATGTATTAATCTTTGTGAAGCGCCTTAAACCCTTTCTCTCTCTCTCACTCTCTCTCTCTCTCTCTCTCTCTCTCTCACACACACACACACACACACACACACACACACACACACACACCTGCGTACAGGCTGTTGAGCTCATGATAACTTGATGACATGAGCATTAGAAAGACATAACGTAGCTAAGGGGTTTAATCTGGACCCATATCCATTCGATCATGAAGTCTTACCTGCTGGAGCTGTCTGTTTCTCAACCTGTGGCCCCACAATTCCTCAGGGTCCATGACATAATCCACCTGGATCTCTATGGAGAGAACTTCCGCCGTCCACGCTGAATCCCGCCTGGGTAAGGCTGATATGACGTCATTAGGAGGAGCCAAGTTGTTGTGGGAGGAGTTCAGCCTGGGATCAGGGGCTAGATCGGCAAGAGGACTCAACGTACTGAGGGCGGAGTCACTTCTGGATTTGAAATCTAAATCCCTGGGCGGGGTCAAGTTGTTGGAGGAGGTGTCGGACTGATCACCTGACCCGAGGGCCTGGATCAAGGCTAGACTATTTTGGGAGGACACGCTGGATGGTCGGCTAGAATTAGGATCGTCCGACTGAGACTTCGGCTTTCGCGGTGGGATCACCCTGCCCAAGGACAGTCTCTTCAGTGACCCTTCTTTGCGAACTGGTTCAGGGGAGCCCAGCTTCCTCAGAACAAACGATTGTTCCAGTAGCACTGGTGTACTGATCAGCGAGCCACCCGTCCCTGTGTCACTGGTATTTTTAACTGATGATGGATTGCTGTTGTCCCCAGCTGGTTGACTGCTATTGGCCCCAGTAGGTTGAAAGCTAATGTTTCCACCTGGTTGATTATTGTTGTTATTGTTGCTTACAGCTGTTTGATAGCTATTGTTTCCAGCTGGCTGATCGCCGTTTTCATCGAGTGGATAATCGCCCAAGCTCTCTATCGAAGCATTTGAGGTATTCCTTGGCACAGTTTTGCTGTCTTCCATAGAAGCAGCTATCAAATCTTTGTGATAGGTATCTGCGATCAAGTTCATGTGAGTTAATGTAGGAAATCCCATGGACCGGGCCGATACCCCCAAGGCAGGCTCTCTCTTGGGCAGATTCGACACAAAATTTGGGAAGGCACTGAGTTTACTCTTGACTGAGTGAGTTCTGTTGGGAACACCAGGCTTGGAAGGGGTTGGGAGGCTCACACCATTTCCCAGTTTTGGCGGAGCTGTTGGTGAAGAATTTGGTCGGAGGTCTTCCCCGGGGGCGATCCCCTCTGTAGGGCCGTTCAGTGTCATGGCGTTCACTTGCTCAAGACCAGATTTAATCCCGTTTTTCAAAGAATTCGTCCGTTTATTCATACTTCTAATTTTTAAACAATAAAGTTGATCAACCTCTCCAGTGGCAGTTCAGGTGTGGGTATGTTTATGACACAGGAGAACAGTAATATTCTTTTCCTCTTTGAATATCCTTACAAACATCAGCTGTCTTGGTCGTCTGTTTTCGGTGGATGCTTGATATTCTGTTTGAAACTATCTGTGCGAACGCAGCCGCAGTAGAGAGCAGCGTTGATAGACAGACACCTGTAGCTGCTGCCGCTGCTGTTGTTGTTGATGCAGATTTCGATGGAGCTGATGGCGATACGTTTACTGCTGCAATAGGGTAAGCATTTATCCATGACGGTGAAAGAAATGCCGCTTGCCTGGCGACAGAATGATTGTTGAAACCATCGGAAAACGTCAGATCAGCTGGGGAAGAGAAACAAAATACAAAATATCAAGTTTCAAAAATCAACACTACATAGTGGTGCTGTTGTATTCTGTGGCGCGACATACCCATAGTATGCTCTGTATTTCACATATTTTAGACATATTTTGTCGGCTGTGGTTTAGAGTTAACGTAAATACAACGCGTAGATGGTGATCACCTCAAAGCGTGATGTTGACACTAAATATCCATCAGTCTACTTAAATAAAAATGTAAGTGTGTGTCTAGATTTGCCTGTTTGTCCGGTATAGAAATTTACCCACGTAACTCAGGGGTCTCATATTTGGAAAGATATTCTAAACCGGCCAGGATGGTTCATTGAGACATGATTCGTTGGCACCAGGCAACCCACCTTATTCAGTGAACTGAAGGAATGAAAGTATGCAGTCACACAACGGGCGGTAGCAAAGGCAGAGCTGGCTAACAAGTCACGCTTGCTAGTTGCCAGTCTAGTAGTGCATAACATTGCAAACCAGCGTTGCCAAAGTAAGGTCAACTTCATCGCGATAGATCTAGGTCTGATTACAGAAATTTTGACATAAGAAGGGCAGTGTTGAAGCGGGTAGATATAGTACGAGTTTTAATACCCTTCCCCCATATCATATCCTTTTCTGGGCAGCAACAGGAAACCTCAGTTAGTGAAACATGTACAAACTTAAATCGATCTTGAGCAACTGTGTTTGGAGCTGACCAGTGACGGGAATAAACCATCGTCAGTCACCAGAATGGAAAGTAAACGCCTGTCTCTTAAGAGGGTGTTCTTACGTGGATGGCGGGCCTGGAGATATGTATAGGGGGTTGGGAACAGGTGTGTCTGAAATCCTTAACAAGGCCTTGATATTGTTTTGTTGCCTTGTTGAAGCACGTAGATCCCTTTTGAATTTGTCGAAGCTTTGTCGAAAATATCAATTTTCTTCCCCACTCTTCGTTACAGTGTGCGCTTCTTAAGTGACTTTAAAGTTTAATTATTATAACGGGAGGCCTAATTATTTTCAAGGTACCGGCCTTTGATAAAGACACTGTGACCTAATAAATTCTGTGCTCAGCTGTAGCATGCCATATTCTTCAGACGTATAGCTAACAGCCTTTCACAACAATTCATCACGCAAAGACAACCAGACTAATTTTTGTTTTATTTTGTGGTGAAGTCTGTTGAAGAGATTTGGTTTCGGCCAAAAAAAAAAACAAGTCTGCGAAAAGAACTGACGGCAATATTTCAATTCTCAGCCCGACATCCATCATACACATAGATCTACTGCAACTTTGTACATATTCAATCAACATGAAGATGTCATGGGAAAAGCCCAGGTCCGTGCCAAACTGGCACACCGATATATTGATGGACGTTTGTCTCCATTCATCACTCAGCTCTAAACAATTCCTTGCAGTTGTCTAGTGCAACCTGGCACCTTGACGGCAGTCATTGTAAATTAGTGACACAGGTGAAGGAAGCAGCTACGATCCACAGACAGTTCGTTAAATCATGAGTTTGGAGACGTAGCCTGAGTTTGCCGACACTTAGTACCCATTTTTTTTTTATTAATTGAAGGTAGTTCAAGAGGTATCATGGTGTGTAACATGCATTCGAAATACAAAAAATGTATCACATGATTTCTTATACATCTGCTTCCTCTTCCCTAACAACCAATGTCTGTTTTGTTACTATTTTTGTCTGTTGTTGCTACTACTTCTACATCATCAGTGACAACAATAGCAGCAACAGCAAAAAGATCTACAATAAGCTAAAATATATATTTAAAGTGACACAAGTGCTACACGTTATTCCACCTATGTTTGTGGTAGCGGTGGTAGAAGAAAGAGGAGGAGGGAAAATTTTTCTACCGCAACTGCCGGCAATCATAGCCGGTATCACATATACATTTTTATAATCAGGCCTCTTAGAAATATTGCTTTTAAAAAAAAATCTGTTATTTACACAACTTAAGAAAAACTAATGTTTGAAACGCATAAAAAGTTTTTATCAACAGATTTTTTTTAAAAAAAGGAACTAACAGCTAATCTCCTTTACAAAGGCACTTTTGTGTGCATAAGAGAGAGGATATTATTATGCTGGTTATAATGAAGTTACACCTAGACAAAAATATCGTGACCCTACTATATATTCTTCCAAATGAACTTTAAAAGTGCGTTTGGCAAATGATCACATTCAAAGGTGCGTTTACTCTTATAAAAATAATGAAATGGGAGTGCTCGTTTCGTCAAGGTGTGAGCGTCTTCTCTGTAGTTTCCTTCCATTTTTTTTTTCTGTCTTCCATTTTTGATGCTGGAGGATGTTTTTTTTATGTACTATCTCTCTTTATATTGCACTGTTGGTTCACTCTTATTGCTTGCTTCTCACGCGCGTAAGGTAAACACCGACATACGGGTATCAAAGACGCCCTAGATAGGTTGAGCCTTATAGTAGAATAGTTTCATTCTTACTCTGGCCTTATAACTGTATCGGGTTACACGCCCACTTCTCACAGCCTCGGGCTGTTTCGAGTACTGTAGTTGTTGGGATCGCGGTATGAAATTTACCTGAGGGTCGAATTTTATATGCTCGCCGATTATCGCGGTTTGCTTATTGACGTATTTGTTTAATCACCGAATCAATTAAGAGTGATTACCATATTAATGCCCCTTTCTACGAATGGTATTGCCGTGGAAAATAAACAGTCCTAAAATTAGCATATCGTGCGTATTCAAATTTCGCCTAAGTCTTTTTTTTTTGATGATTTGAGTTTTTATATATAACTGTGGTCTTCCGTTTATCTTCTTTTATCTACTTCAACACATTAATGCAGAAGTTTGACTCGTTACACTATTATTCTATCCCAATTTTACAAGCTAACTTACATCTGCCTTACTGTTTTGCTTTGAACGACAGGTTGAGAGCACTAAATTTCTCAAAACCTCAAAACTTGACCTAGGGTTACGTGGAATGACACGATATTTATGGTAGCGATTGCAGCAGAGAACAACATTCCCCCCCCCCCCCNCCCCCAAGCCGAACTCGCACCTAACCGCACAGAAAAACATGAGTGGTCTCCCGGGAGCCATTATAAAAGTTGAACTCGACAGCCCATGGAAATCCGAACTTCCTCTTTGAAACAAACATTTTGTAACATTTTCAGCTTTGGTTGATTCTGTATGATGGCGACTAAGAGACGATCACTAAAAAGCCTTGCAGGAAATTTGACGGCCACATAATCAGTACTATCGGAGCAGTAGAGAAAGGCTCTTAGCAATGTCGTAAAGTTTCTCTTTTATTAGTATAGATAATGACAAAATAGGCACTTGCTCTTAAGAGGCTCACTTCAGGCTCAAAGATCTACTTCATATTTTTAATTTGAGAAAATAATTACACAATTTTTTTTGGCTTAGCGACACTCTTTCGTGTTGGCTTGTAGCAAATTTGGACATAGCACATGCAAGGTTTACGTGGGTGTTTTTTTTTTTTAACTTCAAGTTTTGCAGAGCAACTATAATGTTACATAATTACTTGCAATTATGAGATTTGCTAATAGAGCTTCAGAACTTGAATCTGGTTAAAAAAAAAAAAAATCCCTTAACAGAAATCGAATCCCGGAAATGCCCGGACAGGATTCGTCGACTAGTGACTGGTTTAGAAGCGTCCATAAAAACTCTTTAATACAACCACTCTGTTGGACGAATCGCAGGAGGGTTCTGGGATTTCTGTGCCATGGCTCTGATAAGAGACTCGCCTGTTCTATGTTCTGCACTTCGTAGTTTCCGAATACTGGAACACATCTGGCTTTCATGATGTGCCATTCTTATGTTCTTCAAAATTGGTCCAAGTCTTTTTCTCGATAACATGCTGCCCGTCATACATGCCTCCCACTTTATTCCTAATTCGGAGATACTTAGACATAAAATGTTAAAAAGTATCGTGTTCGCCTNGGGCGTATCCCGATTTTTGACGGTTTTGAGTTATCACCACCAGTACGTAGTGCTATCTCAGAACTATGTTCACACGAAACGGCGTATCCCTAGCTCAAATAGTAACGAAGGTGTAGCATAAAATTCCTAAGGGCTTAAGATAACTATCAATATGATCGAATCAGACGGATACGCCCTTCGTGTGGAAGGCGACGAATTTTATGCACTATAATAATATTCGTTCACTGCATAGTCTCAGACTACTAGGGACACACCACTCACACGAATGAAATCAATCAGGGATCACAAAGTTGACGTTATATTAGCGATCTCACAAAACTAAAGAGGGGGGAGGGGGGGGGGTCATTTATGAGGGCTGTATCATTCGCTTCGATATAGACATATCTTTCTTCGGTAGCACAGATTCACTACAACGCTACGTGAGATGCCTTTTACCAAGAAAAAACTCTTTTCAGTGGTAAGCACGTGTATTTTTCATTGTGAACAGTACAAAAAGTCAGAAAGGAAGTATTTTCAGGCATTCCATTTTGATTGTTATAGTCTGCATTTTGAAGCTTTCCGTCTTCTCTTTCTCTGTAGATACCAGACACACTGCCCGAGGGCCCTCGCTTCACAGAGCCCTCTGTCTTTATCACTGGAATCACATCGCTCGTGTTGGCGTATAACGTAGTATTCCCACGTGAATGAAGTTCATCCTAAAACGAGGTCGTGTGGAGTTTTTTATGTTTTTTATTTTTTAAATTAGCATTAAAAACCTGTTAAATTGTTTTTTGTTAAAATCGTTTGAGTTTGCACACGAATTTGGATAATGTCATCGGAATTGGTTCAAAATCAAAATTTTACACACACACACACAAGTACCCCAATTTATATTTCACCTAATTTGTAAAATACGATGTTATAATTAAACACAGACGACTTGCAAGGGCTACATAACCCGAGGCGTCCCAACTGTGACGTGGAGCTGATGTTGGATAGTGAATAAAATGAGGGCAGAATTGTTGCCAACAGTCAAAAGGTTTCAGTCAGCACTTGAAGCTACAAATCAAGACAATACAGTTGATGTAGACCATGGGTACCTTGTAAAATCCTTATCCCCCTTCCTAACCTTAACAAGACTGGATCATTTTCCATAAGTCCCTTAAATGCGTTAAATGGCGCTCCAGACGTCTAGGTACACTTCACGTTTCTCATTCTATACCCACTGTAACTTTATATATTAATAGCAGATCTGTTTCAGTATTTCACGTCACAAAATTCGACACCAGAGGTACTTAGCCTTATCATGCGAAATTTGGTCCCTCACATCTGGCGATTAAAGGCAAAGCAACCATATGTAATTGGTATGAATAAAGAGTAATAATGTTACCGCTGGCTGACGTCGGTAATCTGTGTATGCGGTATTTTGCTCTTTATCTTAGTTAATTTCAAGACGATGCCGCCATGCCGATTTTATAACAGACCAGTGCAGCTGATAGATAGTTCTCAAATTTACAAAGTCAAAAAAAACCCAGAAAACGGCGAGAAGTACTTGACCCATTTTATCCGAGGCTCTCCTTTTCAATATTTTTGTGTTTGGTTTGTGAAGGGTAGGGAGGCTAACTGTCATTTTCTGCTGTCTTAAAGACGTGCCTATGGCATAACAGGAGAGGAGAGGCAGATTAGGAAACGTAAGACTTCACTAATTTGAATTCAGTCACACGTTTCACATTGAAATGTTATTTCACACAAATCATATTACAAAGAAACTTAACAAGTTTACTGTCCCTCCAAACATTACGGTAACAAAAAGAACGGTATGAAACTTCTCGTATCTGAAAAAAATATGAAAAATAACAACATCTCAGACATTAATAGTAGGCGGGGCTTGTCTACCGACGGTAACTAGCGATCGGATAGCGCAGCTTTAAGATTCACCTCCTCCATCTAGGCATTGTTTGAAATGGCAGGTACAAGCCCGCAGTTGAGTGTTGATTTAGGTGCATGTGAAATAAACCCGGGGCTAAGTACGTAGTGGGGTGGAAGATCTCAACAGTCGAACGGATAAAGAGCAGACTTGACAATGAGCAACTTTGCCCAAACCAAGTGTTGGACGAACGCTTTCCAAAGAAACATGCAGATTTTCTTAACATGAGAGAGAGAGAGAGAGAGAGAGAGAGAGAGAGAGAGAGAGAGAGAGAGAGAGAGAGAGAGAGAGAGAGAGANAGAGAGAGAGAGAGAGAGAGAGAGAGGGCGAGAGCGAAAGAGAGAGAGAGATGAAAGTACATACATTTTCTTAGAAATGGGTGAATCTTCAACCACCCCCCACCCCCCTTTCCGGTTTTTTTTAAAGAAATAACATCCTCTTCCCCACCGAAAAACAAATGAGTGCATTAATATTATAATATAAACAGGCTGAGAGACACAGCTTATTGTTCAAATTAAAAGAAATGAAAACAATGAAAATAAAACTTCTTTTTACTCCGTAGAGAAATTGTTTCATAATGCCACACAGTGGTATACATCTTATCTAGACTATATTAATAAAACGCTTCAGCCAAATTTGTGTCACAGATTTCTTGAGAACTACGTGACGTAAAAACATGCGGTTTTCACCTAAATTCGTAGAAAAATACACAAAAGGTAACTATACACACC
>JAWQUT010000174.1:777028-790045 GCA_033807755.1 Ellobium chinense
CCCTCCCCAGCAGGTCATTTGACGTTAGTGTCTTCATCTGTTTAGGAAACACTCTACACTCACGCCGATTTCAGACTTACAATTACCACCATCTGAACTCTTTGTACGATCTGTTGTCACGTTCTCTGTTTGATTGATCAGATATGTATTGAAAATGTCTAGGTAAAAAAGTACTGAGAAAACAGAGTTTTAGTCCTGACATGACTGAATATGTCAGTTTCTTTTGGACGTCGAATGGTCTTGTCTCCTTCACCTCAGTGCTACGTTATATTCTTCAACTCTTGTTTTACCAAATTACCAAGTAATTTACCAAGCTGATTAGCTTGTGCGTAGAGCTAGATTTTTTGAATTAGAGTTTTACGGCACTTCAGCATGATTACAACTATATTGCATCTCTGTACGTAGAAATAGTTCACTACATAGGAAATAAAATGAAGGGCTAGACCTACGTCGGGTCCAAGCACTGTTTGGACCAGAAGGTTAGGACGCACATAATATACACCATAACGTAGCGAAATGGTTGTGCTTTGCAGCTTGCTTTTGTATGTCACTTTTTATCCATCTCTCACTTTCGGCCATTGGCGGTGCACTGTTTTAGCGCTTGACCATTTGTGGACCCACTTGTAAGATCCACCAATCCTATGGCCATCTCATGAAGTATTTTCCTTTACCACATTTACACCCACAATTTGCAACAGTAGAGACACAACCACTTGACCCAAATTGGGCCCACATCCAGAAACTCAAATTTGGTTGCTAAACCTCGAACCAGTTTTAAAAGATGTGGAGAGCGTGCATTCACTTTTTTCAGATCCATCACTTGGAATGCTCATGCAGATGCTGTAGGATCTGCGGAAACTTTACGAAAGTTAAACTCAAAACATAGACTATCTGTTTCATAAACATCACAGTTCAGTGATGTTTAGTTCAGTTCAGTTCAGTTCATCCAGCTCAGCCCATGCGGAAGGTGATCAAATGGAGTTAGAGAACAGAGAGACTGCGAGGGATGGAGAAAGGGTGAGCAAGAGAAAGTGGGAGAGACAGGGTTTTGTTGTTGTTGTTATTTATAGGATGTAAACGCTGCAAAGAGGTACTTTTATTACCTTAATTATATTATAATCATTATTATTATTATGTTTCCCGTGGCCTCACTCGAGGCTACTTTTACTGTCCTTGCCTATTTTCTGACTGTCATTGATATCAGTCTTAGACATCTTATATCTAAATATCTTTATCAAGAAAATTCGAAGTTTCTATCAAAAAGTTTAATTACTTGCATTAATAAAGGCGGCCATATGAATGCCTGTGGAGCAGCGTGACCGAACGATTAAGGTATTGGACTCAAGATCTAAGGATCGTGGGTTCGATTCCCGACCACAGTCATGTTACAAGTGCCTGTAAAAGCATTTCATTCACATTTTCCTCAGTCCAACCGTCTGTGGAATGGATACCTGGCCCTAGGCAGTGGAAGATATTGTCCAGAATGCTAGTGATCAGCGCTCGTAAATGGCAGCGGCACTGTGTGCTCCCCAGGGATCTGAGAGAGTCCTAGAGTGACCAGGCCAGCTGGAGTAATAATATTGTGAAGTCGCGTTTGCGAGCATTAACTTAGATACGAGACTTACAAACTGCATTATTGCTTTCTTTAATTCATGCAAATGAAGTTGAAAACATGTATTCAGGATTTGTGCCTGTTTTTTTGTTGCACAAATTGATCCCGCCTCTCCCAGTGTACCCAGGTCAATCACAAATTTGTTGTTTATTCCTAAAATAATGGCATTAGCTTAACATAACAATAGATGGCATAGGGGAATGGAAAATATTTTTTTTAGCGAAGGAACTAGAAATAGGGTGTTATGAAGCGTGACGTCATGACCAGAAATTCTTGTCATCCTTGAATGAAGCATATCCTGTTTGTGACATTACTTCACTCTTCCCCGTTATTGAACACTGCCCGCCCCTTATGTAGATAATTGTATTAGCTTATTCTGTGAGATTGCGAAAGTTTCAAATTATTGACTTTCGTGTCTTCAGAGCATGACTCCCTTACTCCGGCCAGTTTTGCTAACCTTCCTCCGCAGTTCCACAGAGAGATCACCCATATTCATAACACTTGACTGCCACTCAGTCGCAACATTATTTTGAAACTATGCAATAAATAACCTCGGGGATATTTAGAAAGTCCCCACCTACAGCTTGGTTCCGGGTATAGGAAGAGTTAGAGAAGAAAAAGCTTTTTCTGGACATCTATACATGGTACCATTATCAAAATACGCTGTCATATGTCACCTGTCCAAATCAGACAGTCAGGACAAACAATCACGTATCTCATGGCTTGAGAGTGAGCTACCAACGTGTAAATGACTAGATCTAACTTCATAGTTATTGGTTTAAAAAAAAAAATTAAGAGGAAAGTAGAGCTGTAAAGTATGTAAGATATGGGTATCAGCTGACCTAATTTAGACATAGAGAAAGCTATTTCAAGCTTTTTGAAACGTTCAGTTGCTTCCTCTTTCTCAGCAGTGCGCCTATTCCTAAACCTATGAACTACATACAGGCGGGGGAATCCTTGAACACATCCCCGATCTGGAAAACAAAAGCGCCGCACAAAAGTACCTTTCGCTTAACAGCAGCTTTTTTTTTTTTTTTCGCTCCCAAGGATTCGCGATTACGCGGGATCAGTCGTTGCTGGCGTCATTTGGGCATGTTAGCCACTTGCGACATATACCACAACTGCATGAGGAAATTGAATGCAAATCTGTTATATGAGAAAGAGAATTCTGGTTTGTAACAAACCCGCACACTTGTCTTAGCGATCTTTGCTTAACATCAAGTAGGCGTTTCTACGTGCGTAATACTTATCCCACCAGAAAGACCCTAAGGGGCAAATTCGATACCGTGTCAGCAAATTAAGCACTGTAATAGACCTTTCTCATGGAATATTCATGAGCAAGCACGGCGTCGGATTCACTTCCGGTGACCAGTACACATGGCTAGAAACTGTTGTGCTTCGCAATGCGAGGCTAGCTCTGATCGATGCAATGACCTTACGTTACACAATATTGCTTACGATGAAGCTTTCAAGTGTCTGTAAAGTGCCAATATGAGTAGGGACCCCAGAAAATTGTTTCAGGTGAATTGATATGAAACAGGGCAAACTGGCAACATAGGAATTGCAGCCACATGGTGCAAATGAATTTCTTGCCAGATAGTTTTTACCGAGTGGAGCTAAACTTATTAAAATCAATTTATGAGTGTTTCAGGACATAGGGCATGGCAATATAGCAATTCTTTGATATATTTCTCTTCCCCGAACTTGTGTTGCGCAATTTCACGATATAACCATATCCGAAATTGTCTGTCTCATCGCCAGATGAAGATTTCTCTCTTCCACTATATTGAAATAAAGGTAAACCGGAAGTTACCAATATCTCCTCCCCCAAAATAGCTCGAGAATCACGTGATCACCGTAGCTCATTAAGAAAGGTCTATAGAGGGTTACATTTGCAGACGGCACACTAACCCTTCCGCCAATCAGCGTGCGTAAACCAGGATGTGTCGGCTTCTTTACTTTGTTTACGAAATTCGCCGGACGTCCGGCCCCTAACCATCAGCCTTGGCACTTGGAAAAGTCTCATGATATTGCCGCATATTAAATTATGGTTAAGGGGTTAGGGACAGGATGGGTTCCCATCCAAAGAAACCACACATGAGAAAGTTCCTAGACAATGATCAAGTCTCTTTGTCTTTTCTTCCTTAACTCTACCCTCACTCTGCCCCTGTCTTTGAACCACTAATATCCCGTGATATTGCCATGCATCTAAATTGGCTGGAGTTCCGGGTTCATATTGAGTTCAGTGTATTGCCGTACGCAAAGACGATGTTATTGAGAAAACTCATTACGGTGTCAAAAGGCTGCTACTTACAGGATTTATTTAGACAAGTACCCTCACCTTGTTCTCTGGGGACATTTGTACGTTTCAAAACGCCATCCTTGATTTGAACGCCATTAGAAAATATTCCTGACAGCTAGAAAGGCTCATAATGACAGCGAAGGTGATGATGATGAAAATGATGATGTAGATGATCACGGTGATGATAATAATGATATTGATGGTAGTGATAATACGATGGCTGTGTGAGGAGGGATGGGATATTGACAATGTGCCTTGTGTTCGTGACTGGTCATCACAGAGTTATTGGACATTTTTTTAACGGCGTTCAATAGATATACGCAGTACTAGAACTTTGGTATTTCTCTTTGCTGAACACGGAAGAAAAAGAAGAAGAAGAAGATGATGAAGATGAAGAAAAAGAAGAAGAAAAAGGTGAAAGTGTATCCAGATTTTTGAAGGAAATCAAATTCTGCCTTGTGACACACCTGGTCATCCACCCACCCATTATTTTGGCGTCTTTCCAGTTCGTTGCTTGGCACTGTGTAGACTGTATGTATACTCATAACACGTGTCCGACAAAAAGGAATTTTAGTAAATATAGGTGAAATGAGTGCACCTGCACGTGCGCAACCCAGTGAACATGTTGTTGCCCATCATACAAAACACCAAAAGGCTGCGAAAGCAGATTTGTGAGATTTTGACATCTGATGATTGCTACAAACTCTTTCACCTATGGACGAAATATTCATTCAGCTACGAAAATTTACGCATGAAGTAGACTTTGTTAATAGGAAGATCCGTAATCTGTGTCTTTAAACAAATGAACTATGGCATAATAATATCAGAAGAAAAAAAAGTGTTTATAGTTTCGGACAAATGTTTCGCGGTTTCCTCATTGCCAAGAAAGTAAAGGAATTAAAAATTTACAGCCGTCTCAACGAGATCAAAATTAAATGTAAAATATAATTCATGACCAGAGGTGCGGCCTTGGTTAGATCGCATTAATGATGAGTCCTCATTCCCAGAAATTAGGCTAGTACAGTGTTACGTCAGCGAGGCACGTCGAGAAATACCCACTACTGTGGACACACATTACAAAACTCAGTGGGTATAGCTGTAGTAGATTTCGTTTCATTTTCTCCGATGGAAATTTAACAAAAAAAACCCAAAAAACTACAAGCTTGACGAGCTTTTCGTGGTGCCAAAAAGTGCTGGGCCAGGCAATTTCACAATGATTGCCTTCACTCAAAATTTTTAGTTTCTCAAATCTCTTATTAAAAAATCTCAAACGGCTTAGAAGATAAGACCGCTGCTCTTGTCGTAAACCACCGCTACAGTAAACAAACTTTTCAGATATGAGTTAAGATACTTTTAAAATTAATGTACCTTCCCACTGCCACCACGTCGAATTTTAAGGCAAGATGGTTATACCAGGAAGTTAAAAAAACTGTTATGTGAGGCGCGATCTGCCTCTTACTGAGCCAGAAAACACACCGAAAGCGAGTTGGAGACTCTGAGACTAGTCTATCCTTTTTTTTTTCTAGCAGCTTGAAGTACACCCTATTTTTTGACGACCTGGTGTTCACCAGCTCACGTGACGTGTAGGCGTTTAATCATACGCTGCACATGACCCGTGAAAATAACTTGGGTGCTACATCTGATGTTAGAAAACAAACCCCATTATGTAAGAAACCAGGCAATGACGTCAGATGAGCCTCGAGCCTGTTGCAAATTTAATCATTGATTTGTGGATACAAGTGTCATTGTTTTTTATCCGCCCTGAGTTTATTTTCTTTAGCGCAAAAGTCTTCCCGCGAAACGTCTTTCTCGGGTCTACACACGTTAACACAAATCCGTTTGTATGTTGGTAAATTCAGCGCGTGTGTACTTTGTGTAAAATCTTGATAGCTTTGGTAAACTGTCCTGATTTCACGAGTTGATAAGTCTAGTCAGCTGCAAATAGAAACATGCAAAGTTTAATGTGTTTTTCAGTGATAGACTAGACTTACTGCTCAAATAAGAGAAACTTTCCCGTAATCAGGCGCTGCTTGTGTTTGTTCTTGCCGTTGTGCGAAAAGGACCGTCGTTTTATTCTGTGAGTGGTCCTTAGCAAAGGAAATTTCAATCTCTAGGCAAGCAAGATGGCCCCGACTAATGCGGAAGAGCAAGAAAATAATGTCCTGACTTCCGAGTGGTGTTTTCAGTACATCTCTGCTGCATTCATTTGCATACATGCCACCGCTGAGTCTTATGAACACATTCTCTGTTGAAACAAGACCATTGGCAAGATGTACGACAAATTTGAAATCGTAGATGGTTGTTGCCATTTTCCTGTTCCTGAGCTGTCTCTTCCAGTTATTGCAAAAGACGTCACATTTCTAACAAACCTGTAGTCATCTAGTAGATGTGTCCCCTTCCTCGCCGTGACTGGCGAGCACCAACCAAAAACCTGCTCTATGTCTGTCTATAATAGCTACAAAGTAGAGCTGTTGAGTGGCATGGTCAAATAACAATGATAATAACAATAACAGTATATTTATTCAGCTTAGATAACAACTCGTTGTAAATGAGCATACAGTAACAATGTTTTTAACAATTAAATCATACCCTACTCTCTCTCTCTCTCTCTGTCTTCTCTCTCTTTCTCTCTCTCTCCTCTCTCTCTTTCTCTCTCCCTCTTTCTCTCCTCTCTCTCTTTTTCTCTTACTTTTTTCTCTCTCTGTCCTCTCTCTCTCTTTCTCTTTTTTTTTCTCTCTCCTCTCTGTCTGTCTGTCTGTCTGTCTGTCTGTCTGTCTGTCTGTCTGTCTGTCTGTCTGTCTGTCTGTCTCTCTCTCTCTCTCTCTCTCTCTCTCTCTCTCTCTCTCTCTCTCTCACACACACACCTTCACATTCATATTAAGGAAACTTCAGATTTACAATTTTTCACGGAGATCGAAACAGACGAGGGCACCGCTAATTCGGCCAGAGTTGAGAATGCAGCGGCATGGTAAATCATGTTGGCATATTGAACAAATTGGAAAAGTCGATTTCATTATCAGTCCTTAACACTGGTCCAGTGGCTGCGGCATGGCACTAAGGATCATTATTTCGTGGGTTCGAATACCGCCGGCCGGAAATATGTTATAATTACAGTAGGAAACCATTTCATTCACATATCTCAGTCCATGTGTGTGCAGTCGGGAAGTGTGTTTGGGTCACGGGTGAACACTAGGTTCGCACGTGGAAGTTAGGGCCGATTCAGGCAGTAGGTATTTAAGAATTAAATTGCTGTGAAGTTAGCGTCCCTGTAGTGTAGTGGTAACACGCTCGGACTTGCAAGCTGAGAGACCCTGGTTCGATCCCCGGCAGAGACAGGAATTTTCTGGTGTAGGTTTTTTCGGCCCTCATTCTCAAAATTGATCATTCACAGTAATTTGGTAAAATCCCTGGTGACACACTTCCTTAAAATAATATGTAACATCTGAAAAATTATCAGACTAAGCTCACCTTCCTCCCCCTTAAACATGAGAGAAAGAATACCATACTACTGTATAGCCTTTTCACCCGGTTACACATTAGTCGGCGATGTGGGTACCTGAGAGTCGATGGTGATTAATGTCTTTATTGAATGCTGGTATTCAGGATTAGTAAAGTGAAGTGGCAATTCTTTCCAAGGAGTTGAGAAAGTTATTGCATGGCATCTCCTGATCTTTTGGGATAGTTTAATCTGTCCCACNCCCCCCAAAAAAGCGCACCCGTAAATTATCACATATTTTCCTGTTTTTTTGAGGCTTTGCTGCAATTTTGCCAGTTTCTGCAAATGCAGACATTTTCTGCAAATCTGGTGCAAATTCTGCTGAGTTTGGCCAGACAATGCACTTTTGGGGGGGTCACGGTCGCAATATTGCGTCAGTGGGAACACACAAAATATTTTCTATTTCTACAACTTTGCAACGTTACATTGTAAACTCTAGTAGCCACCTGGCGATGAATATGAAAAGTTATGAAGGTATTTCTGCAAAGCGTTTGAAATTTAGGCGCAAATTTTACTTTCGCGTGCAAATGTTGCAGTTTTTGGTGCGAATTTTGGGGTGGTTTGAAATTAAATTTTCCGCAGGGATGGTACTAGAATGTAGAGCCGTTTGAGTGGGCATTGTCTGGTTACAAGACTCAAGTATCATTTTTAATATTATTGTTATGATGATGATGATGATTATTAACAATAGCCAGATATTTTACTCTCAGCTACAAATTGAAATAATTCTATTTCAATATTATTCTGATTGTTCGGACTAAAGAGTCCTTAATTATCGCTATTGTTCAGCATTTATTATCTTTATCACCGCTATAAGTAGTGCGTACAGACAAATGATATAACTGAAACTGTAGACCAAGATCTGAGTGTAGGTATGAAGATGCCAATGTATTTTTCACTGTTGGCTATATTAGGTTTTACACCTCTCATTAACTTATCCTGGGGTGCCGTTTCAAAATACTTTCCAAATATATTGTTTAGCTCTTCCTCCAAATTTTGACACAAAGAAAAATGCACCTGAACCAGTTAGATTTTGAGAACTTAGGCAGTGAAGCAGACACCCTAATATTTTAGGCCTTTTCACTCAGTAAACAGGGTAACCTTACTCACCTAGCAACAACCACAAATTTTATACTAGAGTGACTAAACCCTATTCTGAGTCTACACATATATTTGCACCTATCTAAGCCTTTGAAATTAAAATCCAACCCTTTCCCCCCTCCCCATGGCCAATTTTCTGATTTTAAAGGGACTATTTAAAATTGCATATTTTTATGCCAGGTGCTATTGGCATCTTCATACCTGTATGTGAGACAGAGAGACGCTACACTCAGGTATTTCTGTCATATAGTACAAGTTGTTGCTGTTGGCAGAATATGATCTCGTTACTGTAAACCAGGCACTCTAAACCAAAACTGAGTTAATCTTATAATCCTGCTATGATGCTCACCACTGGAATGAACTTTTATTTTTCTTAATAATTTGAGACCAGAACCAGAGCCATCATTTAAGACACTTTTTAAGGAAGTTATAACAAATTGAACAACCCCCGTCCCCCACCCATCCAACCAAAAGAAAAAAAAAACAGGCTGCTTTTGGCACTTTTTTAAAAAGAATTCTGTCTTCAGAGCAGTCATGTGATCCAAGGAAAGGTGTCGCGTTGATGAAACTGCCTTAAGAACTTGTAATTAAGAAACAGATTAGATGTTATCATTGCGGGTTCGAACATTTGATTTCTCTCTACTCTACATAATCACCACTCTCTTCCACACTTAATGTCCTCCTCCTTGGTTATCAAGCAAACCTGCTAGATGAGCGTCGTTATCAGGAGCGTAGAAAGCCCATTTGGAGACCTCAGGATGCAGAGATACCTTGAAATTAGGGATGCCTGTCTGTAACCTCAGGATAGCATGAACAAGATTTAAAACGGACGTTAAACAATAGAGAGGTTTTCTTTTCCAACTCAGATTTTTTTACGTACCACTTGGCAGAGGTAGGCAGGTAGACGACGGTTTCCAGTGTTACCTACCATCACACTGCATGTTTGTTATATTACTCCTGAACAAATTGTGTTCTGAATTTTACATCTGATTTTTATTGGTACCCTGCAATATCATCGTAACATCAGGAATGACTTCTTTTGCCAATAATCCATAAGAGCTCTTTGATATTATAATAATAATAATAATCATAAAAATGCAGTTTACAAGTTTCGTATCCAGGCTAATGCCCGCTCACGCGACTTCACACTCTTAATACCCAGCAGGCCCGGTCCTCTAGGACTTTCTCAGCTCCCTGTAGAAGCATACAGTGCAGCTCCCATTTACAGGCGCTGATCACTGGCATTCGGACAATATCTTTTGCTCCCTAAAGCCGGGTACCTATTTCACAGACGGGTTGACTGAGAAAAATGTGAATGAAATGCTTTCCCAAGCTACTTACAACATGGCCGTGGTCGGGAATCGAACCCACGAACTTTAGATCTTAAGTTCCCACAAAAATAAAAGTTTGTATTATCCATTCAACACTTTTGCTCGGCAAAAGCGGGTGGGGTGAGGGTCTACAAGGTATTTACGGCCCTGATCGGTATGCATGTATACACGCTGACAGATGCCTGAGCAGGTGCATGATGGGAAAACCCAGAGGAACATTCAGAGTTATCTCCCCTCATCTCATTAAAATCACTCCTCCAAGCATGACAGTTCAGTTCATCACGAACTGCCTGTTTTATTTTTGTTTACTTACTTTCTCTGTTTCTTTTTCAATGTTTGCTGTTTTGGATGATATTTTCTTTTCTAAGCTGGTTGGAGATTTCTTGAAGAGAGGCTCTTCAGCTCTTACAGGCCGTGAATGTGAAAATTTGCTTTTTCTTCTCTCTCTCTCTTTCTTTCTCTCCTTCTTACTCGCTCCCGCTCGTTCGCTTTCTCTGTCTCACTCTCTCAGTTCTCTCTGTCTCTCTCTCTCACACAAACACACATACATACACACACATACAGGCTCAAAAGCACACATACACGCACAGAAACACACACACACACACACACACAAATACATACGAACAAACACACACACACACACACACACACGTGCGCGCGCGCAGCGCATAGTTAGAGAGACAGGGAAAGAAAGAATTTTACACCGAAATGCTGTAAAACTATAAATATCAGACTTGTTTTTTTAAACACACGTCGTATGTTTATTATTGTTTTAATTAAATGAACTTCCATTTTACCACAATAAGTTTCCAGAAAGAAGAACATTTCTGTAATACAAAAGCGAACACTTCTTCTAAACAGCTGTTCCCCTTCAAGTTCAGAGGAAGTTGAGTGAATTGTGGTTTGATTAGATATTGAAATTGCTCGAATACCGGTGTGTGGTTGGTTGGTTGGTTGGTTGGTTGGTTGGTTGGTTGGTTGGTTGGTTGGAAAGCTCGTCCGTCATTCTGTCCTTAGGTTGGTCAGTCGGTGGCGTGTGTGTTTGCTTCAATAAGGGTTATACGGTGTATGAGCACAATTACATCATATACCACCTATCTGGTTGTAAGATTGAACTATTAGATAGAAGTTTCCTACCAGTTTTATCCAAGCAGCAGCCGCTAAGCCTGCTCTTTCAGGATGTTAAATTTGTCATGCAATTATCGGTCAGTCTACGGGTGGGAGGATATGTGGAGGGGTCAGTGCTTAAATTCATTTTCCGAGCAATCTGAAATATATTACGCTAGATGTAAATCTGTTCCTCAGTGGTAATAGAACTGTAATTAAATCTTGATTGGAGAAGAAACTTCATAAAACTCTGCATTTATCTCTCTATGAAAGACTTGTCTGTAGACATTTCTGTGCAGTCGTTTTCTCTAGCTTCCCTTCACCTCCAGTGTACCAACTGTTATGAGTTAGTGTAGTTCATGTCGTATGTCTATCAAGGACAAAACGGCGAGTCTGTTATGTGCGTCAAAGGCGAGACGATGAAGAAAATACAACTTGTCGACGCAATGTATTTTTTCTGGTTATCTCCCTCCAGACCAGCAGGCAGTGAAAAATCGTCGAGATATGAAAAAGAAATTTAATGTAAATTTGTTTTGGGTGGTGCAGTTCTTTCACGAGAATTAGATTCATTCCATCTTATCTGGCTCAACATCTCTAGAAACACTCAATCTAAAGTTTCTGTGTATTTATCGCTCTACGATATAGATGTAAAGAGCATGAAGTAGTTACGTGACTTAATTACAGTGGAACCCGTGTATAACGGTATTGATTATAACGTAAACCTGGTTATACTGACGGAATTTTAAATCCTTTGTCATATCTCGACGATTTTTGACTCATACACCGTAAAACCCTTACTAAAACAAACACACACGCCACCGACTGACCAACCTAATGACAAAATGACGGACGAGCTTTCCAACCAACCAACCAACCAACCAACCAAACAACCAACCAACCAACCAACCAACCAACCAACCAACCACCCACCCACCCACACACCGGTATTCGAGCAATTTCAATATCTAATCAAACCACAATTTACTCAACTTCCTCTGAACTTGAGTTTTTTTTTTGCCGGTCTTCGTTATGATTGTTAAAACAGCCTTTAAATTACAACGACCCAGGAAGAGCAACGCCCGACTATTCACGATATAACTGCCTCATTCGTAGAGCGAATTTTTGCATGACAAGTGTAATTTGACAGCTGATGAGTTCATAAGACCAAGCTAAAATAGTCTTTCATTGGCGGCTTGCGGTTTGCCATCATAGCTTGGAATGACTGAAAGACAGACAAAGTCTTGTTGCCTCTTGTATTCCTTGTAATGTTCTTATCTAAACTATCGCATATCGGATCAGCGGTTATTTCCTTGTCTCGGAAATAACGGTGTCTGGTCACAATGGCCAAATGTTAAAGTCACGACAACCGCGTTATAAGCGAGTTCATCTATTAAACATTCCCCCCACCCCCTCCTCCCCACCCCTCGTGTAAAGTTTTTCATGTTTCAAAATATAGGATGGAGCACGGATAACGAGTACATCTTGGGAGTGACCAAAAGTGTACTTATGAACAGAAATACGTATTAACCATACAAGTATCCTTTGAGGAGCAAAATCGGGACCGAAAATTCTGCACTCAGTATCCGTGTTTACGTACTAGGCGTGTCCGTATTAAGCGTGCTCCACTGTATGTCTACGCCTTTTCCCTGGACACGGCAATTATCGAGACGTGTCTGAACTTTGAGAGAGACATAGCTGGTATCTGAGAGCTTGCGCATTTCACAATGGGATCTGTTACCATCGTAAGAAATAACCTTTACTCTGCATCTTGAACGTTACTAACGGTGAATTCAGCTCCGATGCACCAGTTGTAGTTCTTATATGATGGTCTGAGATCCCGTCTTTAATGTGCAAGCTATCAATCAACAGAAAAGTAGGGCGATGTCATCAAGTACAGTATTATTTGTCGTAACACGAACATTAATGATTTTGGCTCTATGGATGGAGTCGTCTGGTCTGTTCCTGAGTCATCCTTGGTATCATCAAGAGCTAACCTGCCATCCTTATCATTATTATCATGTATATTTTCTTTGGCGGATCTGGAGATGGGGAGGGTGGCAAAGGG
>JAWQUT010000174.1:790187-809337 GCA_033807755.1 Ellobium chinense
AAAAAAAAAAAAAAAAAAAAAAATATATATATATATATATATATATATATATATAGAGAGAGAGAGAGAGAGATATAGATATATAGATATATATATAGATATATAGATAAAGATATATATATATAGAGAGAGAGGTGGGGATAGGGGAGTGAAAGGGTAATTCTTGTATGTTCTGAAATGAAATATTTCATATTGTTTATTCACTACTCAGGGAGAGGTAAGTAATGTAAGGGAACCTCCCTTTTTTTTTTCTTTTGTAAATTTTTCTGCATCTGCCTCTGATTTGAAGTGTTTGACGCAGTTACCTTTTATCATTGAAACATGCAGCATTGTTTTCTACCCCCCCCCCCCCCCCNTTTCCCCTCAAATAAAACCAAGATAAAACTTTTTTTTCCCTTTTCTTGCTGGTTTATTTAAACGGAGAAAGCATTTTGTTCTGTTTATCTTCTCTCAGATTCTTGCGCTTTTCAAATTTCAAACCTTTCTGTATTGGCACATTTCAGCCAGGTAGTCTAGCACTATGATCATGTGGAACAGCTTAACTGCACTGCACTGACCATTTTGCAGCAACCCGCAGTTCCCTCCCCCTTTCCACCAACCCGACGGTATCTGCACTTTCAGACTTGGTATTTTCCTTGATCACTCAAGCGAGAAGGAAGGGGGTGTCTACTGATGTGTTTTGACGTAAGGGGAAAAGTACCAAGAGGTTGTGATACAGGATATGTCAATGTAGCCCTTGAGCTCAAATCTTAGGATAACCAATATGCTTTGTTATGAGTAGATCTCTGACTAAGGAGACCGGCTTTTGCAATTTTGTCCGCAATTTTTGCCATTGTTGCTTTCATTTGCGTCTCTTGGGTTTCTGAAGTGCAATTTCAGGCTTATCCAGGCCCCAATAAGTCAATAGCTCTACCCAGTCTATAAAATGGGTACCTGGCTATAAGTAGTGGAAGGTACTGTCAAAATGCTAGTGATCATTAGGAAGTTGAGAAAGTCCTAGAGTAATCTGGCCTGCTGGAGGTAATAATAGTGTGATGTCGCGTGAGACGGTACTAGACTAGCATACGAGACTTACAAACATTTATTGTTGTTATTATTAATAATTATTATTATCATTATTATTAATATTAGTGTTAATAATACGTCACACTCACTGTTCATCTTTTGAAAGTTTTATATATTCAAACTATTAATGCCAGCAGTAAACATGGCCAGGTTGGTTTGATTTTGCACTTTCAGCTGAGTCCGATTGTAATGGTGCATTCGGTGACCTTACGACAAAATCTGAATAGTGTAGATATCTTCGTTGTTTACCTAATCTATTCTAGACTAATACAGCTCAGGTAAAGGATCGAGATACATTAATTGTTAATTAGAAAATATGGAACAATTAGGACAAATTCAGTACAAACTGGTGCACATTTTGAAATAGTTCTGTGAAGCCATGACCAACATAATAAGAATAATAATAATAAAGAATATTTATATAGCGCCCACTCCCCATAAATGAGCTCTAGGCGCTTGACAAAGTTGAAGATCTCACTTTCTATCTTTCACACATTCTCTCCAAAAAATTCAGATACACAATCATTTGTACTAACTCAAGCTCACATTATCATTCAACAGAGGCAGAGCTGGAACTTATGGCTAGGAATTACAGCAATATTTTTGAAATAAATAGGTTTTCAGTTTTCTTTTGAAGCTTTCGATGGTATTTGTTGATCTTAATTCATTTGGTAGATAAGACTAAGAACTACAGTATTTCCAAACACAAAAGCCATATCTAGTCAACTGCGCTTGATCCCATTCCAGATAATCGCAACTCCACCTGAAAACAGGTTATATAAATTTCTTGAAAAATGTCATTGGTTAATATCGTGACTATTTTTTTCTATGCTCTAGAAAAGCTACAATTAATAGGAGTCGACTGTATTTCCGATTGAACATTAGTGAAGAGACACCGCCAGTTTGCAAATATAAGCTACATAATTATAATATACCCTTTTCCCCTCTTCCTTCCTCTCCTTCCCCCCCCCCCNNNNTTTTTTTTTTCAAATCCTTTTCCGAAAAAAAAAACAACATGAAAAATAGTCTTCACACTGAAACAAAACTTACAGTCATGACCCCGCCCGGCGCTAGTCATTCCAGTCATGGTAACCACATTTCAACAGGCATCCTGCTGATTAACCCTCGCCACCCTCCTCGTGCTATCAACCACAACTCAAAAACTCGAGCACTTTTTGTATTGACAGACTAGTTAGTGGTTTTCCCATCTGCTAAACCAACAGTAAAACGATCTTAAAATCGTCAAACCAAAATACCATTTTTTGTTTTATCTTGAATGTGTCCGTTGCCTTGTCGGCATGCGCAGTATTTGTTTAGGCATGTGAAAAAGACGAAGGTGAAGTAGATGTAGTTGTGGCGTTGTAAACCTGATCACCATGAGTACAAACCAGACATCCAGACATATTATTTTAAAGCCTCGCTATCCGGTTGTTACCCTCAGAAGAAGAGCCCCGCCTACAAATGGCCGTGGATATACTGCTTTTACTCAGATGCATTAGCTTTCATATTTCAAATACTGTATGTTTTTATATCAGTTTCTTTATAGTAACATTCGGTGAGTTAGTAGACTAGCGATCTGCAAAATTTATTTGCGATATAAAATGCTTTCATTCGTGAAATTAGGAATCAGTATGACTCCAGTCCAATATGTAACGTATAACTGAAAGCAAACTGGTGAAATGTCCCATCATGCTTCTCCTGTCCTCTCATACCTCGGGCGGACCTATAAGTTTGTGAAGAGGGGAAAGGTGAAATATGTAATTATAGTTTTGAGAAGCTGAATAACATGAGGGGAAAAGAAAAACCTACCTATTTCAAGATGTCATCCTGCTCGTAAAGTTCGTTTCAAACTCGTTATTGTGTTGATGTTTTTTTAAAACTTTTTTTTTCTCTTGGGGAAATGTTTCTGCCAAGGTACCGCAGTAAAATAATCAATCCATCAGCCACCAGAGTTCATTTGCTTCTTTATTTTTTTCTTTAATGCAAAGCAAGAAGCGTGGCTGGCTCGTAAGTAAGCGATAAACTTTCTTTCGGACCGTAATGACATATAAAGGCTCACGGGTTTATGGCAGTTCTTGGTATTATGATCAGATTGCACATTACGAGTTAAGAGTAGATTTGTATGCACATCTAATTAGTACAGTATGATACTAGAATGAACGTACAGTAATACTGTACTAGGATATGATATAATATGAGCTGAGTGAGCACGTCCAACTATGTTATACAAGTCTGTTAAGAGATCGGACATTTATAGATAAAGCTTTCATTTGTGATAGTTATCTTGAGAACCTTGAAAACACATATAGTTTGTATATTTTTATTGAGTCTAGATGTCAGCAAGATTGAAAATAAGTTCCTCTCCTTCTTGCGATGATCACTTTTATCGGGACTTATTACTGTATAATCAGACTATCACAGATGAATCTTTTCTATTACCCTTAAAATTGCGCCATTCGAGAAAGAAAAATAGAAAAGACACTAAGAGGAGAAAATGTATGCATTACGAAAGTGTATAGACTATATAGCGCATTTTAATCAGGGAAGACACAAGACAGAGAGGGTGCTCGGGAAAAACCAAGTTAACCTGAAAAAAGTTAACTCTGGGTAAACAAGATCCACGTTGAAAACATCAAGAAGTAAAGCTACGCCACCGATCGTCACCGTTGGAAGACATGCACAGACTATAGTCAGTGGTGGTGGACATTGACTCAACTCCCATGAATTTACCCTCATGTTTCAAATAATGTCCGTTTTTATAGATACAGTATGTAACGTTTGGGAACGGGGGTTGGGGAGATGGTAAACTAACGGTCTACAAATTACTACGCAAAATAACATGCTTTACTCGTGAAATTCTGAGAAATAGTGCTCAGATGTGAAGCTCGCGATTGAATTCCAATTCGTGAATTATCCCATCATGGCTCTCCTCTCCTTTTGTATCGCGGACGGGCCTTTAATGATAACGACTAGACTAGTCTATCAGAACAGATTACTCCATCTGCAAGAAAAAGAGGAAGGTAACACGTTGTTTTTTTCTCTTATTTGTCGTTGATTAACTTTATAAACGGCCACCTTGATGCAGTTATCCCTTAATCTACTGAACAGATGAGCATATGTCAGAGAGAATTTTTACGTGCACCTGATGACAGTGATAAGTCTAATATGGTGTTGTGCTACCATCTGTCTTGAACGCGTCCCACACATGGGATGGACAACTCTGTTCACAGAGTTGTGTGGCCTCGTATCTGTAGAGTGTCAGGAAGTCAAAGGGCCGAAACACTGGTTAAACAAGGGTTTCTTCGCACATAGATCTTTTGTTGCCTCGCTTTCTAAGTTAGAGCGTTTCCCATCTCAGTATCTGTTACTGTCTTCAGGTGAGACTTAAAATCTACCACATGTAAAAAGACAAATATTTGAAGCAGGGAGACGACTGGTCTCGTAATGAGAAAAAAAAACCGGGAACGCACAGGAAATACTGCTAGCAAAAAGCCAGGGTTCCTTATGACAACAGTTATTATTGCATGTATGGTTATCCAGATACCGTAAGCCATACTTCCTGTAGCCATTACTTCCGCTTTCTACTTTTCCATTGTCGCAAGAGTACGATTGGCTGGTTTATCCAAGTTATCAAACTTTAAAATTAAGTGAACCTTTGTTGGTCCACCCAGTATCTGTAGGCCTACATTGATTACACCGGACGGCTTCCAACCTCAAATACTCAAGCTAAAAGTTCATAATATGTCCATATCAGAACACCTCACAAACTAGAAATTTATCAACTGGTATACTAATTCTGCCGTCATACTCAGTGATTCTATCTGGACAGTCTCACTTTTCACCGGAAATAAAACATCAATGGTATTAGTGTATATATGTTTTTTTGGTGTTTTTTTTTCCACCTGGATCCAGTTTTCGCTAAAATTCAGAAATGGCTTTTCGCGAGCCCCGCTAAATGGTTTTCATATGTGTGTGTGAACGGAGAAGCAGTTAGGACTTTTTCGTTCTCATATTGTGAATATTTTCATGTATGAGAATGAGAGAACCAGTGTGCGTTCATATTTGGTGAAGTGTGGTGGACCATGCACGGCAGTCAAATTTAATAATGTATTTCTATTTGAAATCAGACCCATAAACATACCATTAAGAAACTAAATTGTGCCAAATCACATATGAAAAAGAGCCAAACCTTATTTCAACATAAATTTTTTTAAAAAACACTAATGTCCAAGGCATATTTCGTAGCTTAAACTGTAATCCCCCAAAATATGTCGCAGTCCAAATTTTACAGGAGAAGTAAAACTCTCATGTTTTCGGAAAATTGAACTTAAGAAAGCAATTGTTTGGAAGTAAGCTTTACTTTTGAATCCCATGTAAAATACAAGAAGAAGCTCAGTCTTTTGATTTAGTCTAGAACTTATGGAGCCACACTCAAAAATTAAAATTTAGTCGGTTTTTCTCATTGATATTTCTGGACAGAAAAGTCAAACATTGGCTCATACTAGCTTTCACATAATGATATTTTGTGCCTGTCAGAAAATTTGATGCAGTGTTCTGACATGTACCCTCAGCTGTGTGTTACATGCATAGTTTTAAATATTTCGCGCCCGTAAAACTATTGAAGCTAGAGATCTAAGGTTTCGATTCAATATGTGCTACGGTTCATTCAATACATACCACATGCTGAACGACAAACTCAGAATTTGCATAAAGACATAAGACTGTCATATGTTTTGATTGATTATCATTTAATTGCATAATGGATAACAAAAACTGTATCAAACCTCATACCTTTTTTACAACCCATTCTCCTGACTATGGAGTCTAATTATCCTGGTATTTCATATACACAGTTGCATACACGTCTAGCAAAACCATTCCCAAGCATTGAGAAAATTCATTTTGTATCACTAACATACAATCGGAGAAAAAAAAACAACAGAAAAATGAACACAAACTACTTAAGAGAAGGCATTTACCCTTTCCACTGGTTGTAAGGCAGACAACATGGTGTAAAACTTATCATGTATAAAAATGCATTATCCTAAGGTGCTGAATGGTACATGCTTTTTCTTTGAAGGTTGCAAGAAAAAAGTTCAAATATTTATCATTTCTATTTAAGGAGAATTGTCATTTGCCATAGTATCATTTTTTTTTTTTAACCCAGGATTTCACCAATGCCTCTTAGATATCATAATGCTTGAACTTAAGAGCCCTCTCCTGGATTTTCTGTCTCGACACAACCTTATGAGGAACTAACAAGGCACCTGATGTAAAATAGGAGAGGGTGTGTGTGGGGAGAATGCATCTTTTAAAACTTTATGTACAATTTGTCTTGGAACTCCAATGCATTTATGGTGCTAAATTATTCCATGTTGTCAACATTACAATATCTGGAAAAGGATGGTATCTTTCCACATAAAAACAAACCAAAAAACAACAACAAAAAACCGGTGGTCAGCAAGCTGAAAGCACATCAGTACAGAAGAACACTGCCAGTCCCATAGTGCTGAGAATACTTGGTAACTTGGCATGCTGGGTAAGACTACAAGACAAACAGCAATGCTCAAACAAGTCTGGAGTTTGTTATTATAAAATCTTATATCCACATCAAATTAAAGGGATGTACGGTCTTTTAAATAAAACTCCAAAAGTAGTCTTATGCTACTTTCCATATGTTTATGACAATTGTTTTTCCCAATGCAACATATTACAAACATATCAAACATGTTGGCGTATAACATCGTAAGTCACAAATTAGGTCAAATGCAAAATTTTGGTATCTGTGCGCTTGGAATTCAGGTGTTTATAAGAACAGTTGATCTAGATGAATTCATGCATGAGCATTCATGCATGAGCTAAAAAAAGCTAGACATGTGATAATTTCACTCATGGATCATACCGGTGTGAGCACTGTCTGGCTCTAAGACACTCACCTCAGGTGCCGCTGCGTTGTCCTGTATAATGATATGGACAAGTTTCATCCTCTATAATGATAAAGATGGTCGACCATCCACATCTGAGGCAAGCATCACATCCATTGTATAGTATAGAGAATAGCACTTACACACAAATGCATCCCAGCAACCAGTTTCAGAATAATAAGATCAAGGTCTTTATGTCATGCTAACAGGAAGGCTGCACATTATCTCATTATTTCCCAATCTGTTCATGTAAAATATGACACTGCAGGTCAACAAACACAGCATCTAAAACACAATATTTTTAAATACAGTATCTAAAACACAGTACCTAAATTCTGAACTGCAAATCCAGAACACACATAAAAACATCATAAATAAATAAAACATCATTTGAAAGACATAGGAAGTTTGAAAACCTCGATGGGAAGAGTAACTACAGTACTAAAATTCATATGCCTGTACAAATCAAAGCATATATAGTAGAATCTCCATATTAAGTGCATTTTTGGTACTTGGGAAAAAGTATTCTTAGAAGTGACTTACACTTATCCCTTGATATGTTACAATCCAACTAGTTCTCACCTTCACATAACAAAGTTGGATACGATTGTCGAATACTGCAGCCCAGTACCTGCTGATCAGCGGCAGACAATATGATTAATACCTATTATCTGTAACACTAAGTCACACAACCAGTGGGCGGCTGGAGCTGAGGTGCCTAACGCAGGCTGCTCCAAATACAATCATCTAGAAGTCACAAAATCAGTTGCCATACTCTTTGGATAAACTTTTTGACTTCATTTTTATTATTCGTGTTGTAAGCACAGTAAAATGTCACAACTATCAAACCATCAGTTCAAAATTTTCCTGACTGTGACTTGCTCACATACACAGGAAAATCACTACAAAATAAAAATGGTGATTGCCTTTATTGCAGTTTACAGGCTGTTCCGAGTAACTATAGAAGCTGTACAGGAGAATATGATCAAATTGGTACAGTTAATTTCCACGTATATACAAATACTGAAAAGTAGTGAGATCTAATGTGGTCTGGGTTATAAACAGAAATAATTATCATTAAGTAAAGTGTTCACCAAGCATATTTTGCCAGCCACCAAAACAGCATTACAGCATTTACAATATTGGTATAATAAAAAGACACGTTAATTTTATGGGACTTCTCTACTCGTGCCATGACAAAAGTACTAGTACAGTAGTAGTGAAAACAACATTGCCTTGGTGCAATAACCATGTTCTACATTTCTTTCAAAATTCATCTTTTTTTTTTTCTTTCTTTTTTGCTTATGATGTAGACCTAGCCTTTTTAGGCACATCAGTGTTAACCCTTTCACTTCTTGCTCTGCACTAGCCCTCCATTCCTTCCATATGTGGTGCACTGTAGGAAGAAATTCCTGGGATATACTGTATAACACTGACGGATAATTCTAATGAAAAACAAAAATGAAGTAATTATCATTTGAGCATTCGTTTTGTGCAAAAAACTGACCCATGGTTGAAATAATGGGTTGTTTACAGTTTGATGTGATGTGTGAAATTTTGAACCACAACATTCCTGTGAGCCAGCATGAAATGTGAGGCAAAGTGTGAAGTGGTGTGATCTGTGCCAGGCAAGTGTTGTGGGATGCCATGTTAAAAGGTTAAAATCTTAAGGCCACGAATTCTACAGTTTTGCAGTTACACAAAATCAGAGTTTGGTACATGGGTAGCAGTTTTTGTGCTATCCTGTAAATCTTGAAAATTTTTATTTGCAGGGTTATTGCACGGAGAGGGGATTTAAAACTCTTTTGTTATGATGCAGATCAATGTAAAACTACGAAACATGAAAGCATGAATACAGTGTACATGGCATAGTGCCACATTTAAGAGGTTAACCAATCACAAAGATTGCAATGCAAATTATGATGCACAATTTTGCAAAGAAATCCAATGTTATATGCATTACAACCTGTGGAAAGGGGTGGTGTATACCCTTAAGGAGAAGCACTGTATCTTATAGAGCAGAAACATCTCCATCTTGACCAACACTCTCAGAAAGTAACAAAGGTGACTAAAAACAACAGCAGACAGCATATAAAGTCAAGTCATAAATGCAGACAGCATATAAAGTCAAGTCATAAATACAAACTCATTGTGAAGAGAGATTTTAAATTGTCCATTTAACAACTAATGTTCACAAAATGCCATATCCTTATGTTACATTTGAATTGATGTATTAACCCTTTGTGTGCTGACTTCTATATTTTGTTTTGTTTTGAGAATGTGTGCATATTTAAATTGTTAAAATATAAACAAATCTCACATATTTGCAAAAAATCTGTGAGTTTCTCTAACAAAATAAAGGCAAAGCGTCTGTGCACCCTGATAACATTATAAAAGTCTAAACTGGATGTGCCAGGTTTTCCCACAGTAGTTGCCAAACATCAACCAAATTTCACCACCTTGAAGGTTCACTGCACTCTACTACAAAACCATTTTCGCGGCTCACTGCACTCAAGGATTAAGTTGTAGACTTATACCATGCGACTCAATCAGTGGTACATAAATACTTACATATCCAGCACAGATAATTTGCATTAAATTTGGGTAAGATTGTTAAAAATCATGAAAATGTCACAAAACTGACTGTGTTCCTACTATGTATCTGTAATGCCTGAGGACAGTGTCATCTGTCAAAGGCTGGTGTGTGAAAGAAATGTTGAAAGTTAATGTTGATAATATAATGGTATGAGTTAATATTTTTTCCCCCACTCTTGGTCAGTCAGCCAACCAATATTTCCAGTTTGGTAATGGTGCCATGTTAAGTTCTCCCCCTTAATTCATTCCATCCTAATATGATTCAATGTGACACACTTCATCTCTGCCTCTAGCACCCAAATTCACTATCCTATTTAGTCACCACTCTCTAATTGCTTCTGGCAATCTGACATGTGAGATCGAGTCTAGCAAGATATCATATGAGCTGTTTATTCGCCAGTTGATCTGCCACTTTCTGCTGCAAACAAACTCTTTTATCTTTAGCGATTGATTTACCTTTTTTTTTTAATTTCTCATTTCTAGATGGATAGACTGGATTTTCAGGCTAAGGAATCAGAATTTTTTTATTTGTGAGCTTGAATACCTGAGCTGAATTTTGCAAACACATATCAAACTGGTGACCGATATTGTAAAAAGATCAGTTGTTGAAGAAATTCGGACACATTCAATGAAAATGAGGAAATGGAAATTCCCAGAGAAATCTGTCCCATAGCTTCATAATTTTTGTTTCAAAACATTATTGAAAAAATATTTTTGTTGATCCTTGTCCATTTTAAAAAAACATTTTCAAATGAAATGTAGACAGCGTATAGTTAAAGAACCGGAGTACCTGCTCTCTCAGCACCAAGAGTAGAAATTTGCAGAGAAGCTCCAGGCAGGAATGAAATACAATATAATTTTTCACACAGGCCTAAGGCTAGCTGTGACATTCGATGAAAGCTTATTAGCAAAAGACTAAGAGCTCCTTATAAATGAGTGACAAATCAGTGATAAGGTGAGTTTCATGTAGACTCACACGAAAGTTTACGAGAATACTGAATACATCACCGGGTAACATGACAGCTGTCATATCAACACCAGTAAAACAACCATTTACAAACAAAGTTTTTTTACTGTCATACAACGTACATTAGGTAGACAAAATTCAAAACTAGGCACACTGTAAGGTCAAGACTAAAAGGCATAATGTGTTCCTCACTTAAGTTTCCATCCACTCAACAAAAATAAAACTTTAAACAACTTTTTGCTGCGCTGCATCACCAATACATTGTGTGTGTCACGGTATAAGGCTGTATTCCAATGTGGCTCAAGCAGGAAATTTTCGTTTCTCATTTCAGCAAACTATTATCAAGAAAACAATGAAGGAATTGTCTCTGCATATGACAATGCTGAGATAAAAAAAACCCACCTCATGACAGTAATGATACTGCTTCATTCATGTGCTTGGAGAACTTTGTCACAAATGGCATTACATTCAAATGAACATCATTGTCATGAAGGGAAATAGCCACAGTGATAGAGTCAGTTTTTACACTGACGGAGTTACCTGATGTAATAGTATTGATGAGCATGACAGCCAACTCTCACTGTTAAAAAAATGTGTAGAACTGGTAAAATCTTTGGTAATGATTCAAAATATTATTTTATTTATATGCTGATATATGACAAAAAGAATCCTTCTCAGTGTTTCTGTTTAACAGACTGATCCCAGCTTCAGTAAAAACCAAATCATTCACTGCTCAGCAGAGCCTTGCAATATTATACAGTATATGCTTCAATCTAAACCTCAGCTGGGATCAGTCCATCAAACAAAAATGCTGAAAAAAATTCCCAATATCCCAATATCCTTTTGTTAAGAATTTTTTAAGTCCAATTCTGATGCTTTTGTCATAGGAGAGATCAAACACATGTTTTTGAAAAATTTACCAAAAAAAAAAAAAAAAAANAAAAAAAAAAAAAAAAAAGCTTTTTACTTTGTATGGGTCATGTTTTCCTCCCAACACTGATTTTATAGAAAATGGTACAAAGGAGATGTAAAAACTGAGAAAGTTACACAGCTACAGTCAAATCTCCATCATCACAAATCCTCAAAAGGAAACAACTGGTTACAAATAAAAGTGTTGCATTTATTCAGTAACTTTTCTCTAGAAATCTCACACTCTGTTGTTAAGTAGAAAAATTTTCTGATGAAGTGGAAACAGCAATTATCTGGATTGTGATGAGGCAAGAGTGGATGTAATATGACTGCACCTGAGCATCATCTCCTGCCATTCAGGACAAGCAATTCAATAATCGTCGGTGAAAGTCTCTAACCTCGCAAGTCCACCCGAGCAAATTTTTAAGGAGAGACAAAAAACGAATTGTTTTTAGGCTACCGGGTATTAAACTCTCTTTTTTTACATAGATCGTATTCTAGATACCTAAAGAATAGTAGGGCATGTTTTTTTTAGACAAGGTCGTGGACCCCTTGTAATGTTATTAATAGGCCAAAAGTGATTTTTGAAAAATCGCGGACTCACGAGGTTAGGGACTTTCACCGATGTAATATAAGAAGAGTGAAAAACAGTAAAGCTTGGTATGTAAACAAAGTTCATGATGACATATGAGGTCGTATATAATCGCATCATAATGATAAGATTCAACAATAAATGTAATAAACCAGTTTGGACATGTGATAAAGGGATAAATGCTCGAGTGACTACATGTATGTAGAACATTAGCTCTGCCTGTTGTAACAGAAAATATATGACATGCCTTATATAAAAAGGGGAAGACAGAAATGACTATGAGGTATACTATTTTGATAACACCTGATTGTACATCACAAATCTAAGAACAGAGCTATGAGCAGAAAAATGAGTGGAAACTATGGACCACTTCAAGCTATAGCTGTGGTAGATCTCCAATTTATATTTTTTTTACTTAATGTACGGCAAAATGTTGGCTTAAAATGATCTCAGAAAATGGAGAGTGATCTAAGTGCTTGAACAGTGATTTTTGCCAAAACTCATAGGCTGAAGATCTTCTCTTTGATTGTGCAATTTGCCCATGAGCCTGGTAACAGCATCAAACTTGTTTCCATAAAACAGAAGTGATCCACAACATACTATTATTTATGAGGATATGAATGTTCTCTCTTACCAACCTGGAGATTACTAATAAAAGGTAGAGTAAGTCTGTTGTTAGCTCTCACAGTTTCTCAGCACTTTAAACTCTGTCATGAAATTTGAACCACTCCCCGCTGTTGAAAATCTCTCAAGTATATTGTTTTATGTTTTTTGGCGTTTTTCTCGAAACAACGCAAATGGCACATAGTCCCTTTTGTGTATTAATACCTTTAAATAAATGATAAGACACAAACTTAAGTGAGCAATGAGAATTTTGGTCAACCTCAGCTGAGATCACTTTTATCAAACAAAAACATTGACGAGGATTCCCAATCCCTCCAACACAATCACAAATAGGTCCATTTATTACCATGCTAAAGTAATCAAAATGACTACAATGTAGCTGGTGAGTGGTGTGGATAAATTAGTCCAAATACAGCTGTGTGAAAGCAAATCAAACAATACAGATGGCCTGTTCCTCATAAAGGGATTATTCCTTACTATTTTCAGCACAGTTGGAAGGACTTAGAAATAGAAACACTTAGAATAGGCTTGATTAAAGAATACTGCACATTCCACGTGTTGCCAACTGACTTGGAAGACCTATACAAGACTGTTTATGATCAGTTTTATAGAAACTAAACCAGTTTGCAGGGTGACTGGAAAAGGAGCACAGAGCTACATGTGTGAAACTCTGAGAGCGAACAACAGTATCATGTAAAATGCTGCTATTTTGCAATGTTACACAAAGTGGATGCTGGATCAACAGGAATCAGAAAACAAGAAAAATGAGTGAGTTTATATAAATGTGCAATATCAGTAGATTCCTTGTCTAAAGGGGGAATTTAACAAAATACACAGACGATGCTATTTACTCTATATAAAAAAAGATTTATAAAATCACTGGTGGGTGGTGACACTCAAAGGAGTGAAGACTCTCACAAATTATATCTGTTCATAATGCATAGAGAATAAAGATCTAAACTAACCAATTCTGATCATTTGTACGAATGTTAAAGGTGAGGAAAATAAAAAAAAAAAGGCCACAGAACAGAAAAACAGAGGAAGAAGGTGCTTGGCAGTGGTACAGGTAAATGTGTCCACTATATTATAGCCTAACTTACTTAAAAGTAAGACATTCAATAGCATACTCTGCTGCAGCATGGGCCCAAAAGAATGTGTTGCAGCCAATCAAAATGAGAGTTATTCTGCTGAACTAGGAATTAATATATTAGGCTTTGAAGGTGAGTGGGACCATCCCTTACAATTTTTTTGTTTCTTGAGGAAATCTGAAGTAAAATCATGCCTATACACAAAAACATCAATTTCATGGGCAACTGATCAGTAATTGAGGATAAATTTGAGATTCTGTGAGGCATTTTAGATGAATATTATACAGTGCACACCACTACATCGCTTATTTCGAGTTTTCTCTTTTATCTACATGATTTAGTAAGTCAGTATTTTTGTCCTCTTTACTGTTAGTAAATAGATTCCTCTATATTAACATCCCCTCTTTTTGGCTTCTCTTATATCGACATGTCGATTAAACTTGCTAAGCAACGGCCTAATTTTGTGCACAAAAAAATCACCTCGTCCCTCCCCACAGTAAATCTAACACTGCTTATCAATGCCGCCCACTGGAACTAGAAGTGAGAGGCACAGCAGCATGCCCTTTGTTTGTGACATGCTGTGGACTTTTAGATAAAGCCTACAAAATCTTCATGGACAATTATTACAGCGGACACGACCTGTTCGAAGAGCTATATCACCTCAACACGTACGCATGTGGAACACTGAGAACTAACTGACAGGGTGTTCCACAGGCTCTGAAGAAGAAAAACATCGTCAGACTGCAAGCACGACAGAGTGTGTTTCGTCAAAGAGATCAGCAGTTATTTGCTCTTCGATATCATGACAAAAGAGATGTGCATATGCTCTCGACAATGCACCATGCCGAGGAAGTTGAAATAAGAACAGCAGAAGGTGCAATTATTCGCAAGCCCAAGTGTATTGTGAACTACATAAAAAGGATGGGAGGTGCAGTGAGGCACATTAGACTTCAGGTCAAACAATGGCCTATTGGCTATCAGGTGGTCTGATTCAAATACAAACTATCTGATTTCAAACTGCCACGACTTGGTCAAGGATACGGTACAACGCAGAGACAATACGGGCAACAAGGTAGATGTAGGTGCTTGCACCTTAGTAAGAGACTATAATATTAATATCTACATGAATGCAGTGGACAGAACTGATCAAAACACAGTTATCAGTAAAAGTAGGAAACAGTGTAGATGGCCACTGAGATTCTTCCTAAAATGCCTTGCCTGGTCGGTCAACAATGCCTATATTCTTCACAGCGAGGATCGACAAGCCTCTCCAGCTTCATACAGACTACTAGACTTCACAAAAGACCTTATAACATCTTTGTTAGGTGAACAGACAGTTTCTGAGAAGACCACCAACATCCTGAAAATCCACAAACGCCTTGACCAGTCCATCCTGCATGTTCCCGTCGTAGCCAAAACAAAAGACAGGAAATGTCTGGTATGTGCCGAATGCTATGGGGGGGGTGTCTTCTGGGAGCGCAAACTGGCCAGGCCAGTGACACACAAAGGGTTAACCCTTTCCGGTATTTTCGCCGGTATACCAGCGATCCCATTATTCCCGTATACTTCATATCGCCGGTAAACCGGCGTGTGGTAGTAGGGTGGAAATTCATAGCATTTATTCCAATCCAGGTTTTGCAGGGAGGAAATGCTTTTGGTTTTTGTTTTCAGGGGTTATTTCCCTTTGCTTACATGGTGTTTGTTGATGCATTGGAAGTATTAGATCGTGTTTGATTGAATTTTTCAAGTTGAGATGGATTCAGACAGCAGTGACACGTCTTGGCAGTCATACAGAGATAATGAAAGTGGTTCAGAATCAGAGCCTAGTTCTGGTGAGGATGTCTCTGATGATGATAATGATAGTTTGATGGGTGGACAAGCTGCTCTAAGAGCTCCCACTGCTGTTTATTCCTTTTTGGAACCAACAAATTGGAAAAAGGTCAATGTTCCCCACAAACACCCAGTTCCAGACTTCACTGGTGCAGGTCCCAAGTCCACAAATCTCCTTCCTCCTGACACTCTACCAGTAACATATTTCCAGAAATTTATGTCAGATGATTATTTGAACACTTTAGTTAGGCTCTGTGATGAAAATGCAAGGGCTGTTCTTGGTACTAGAAGGAAATGGGGACTGAAGTGGACTACACCAACATTGGAGGAGTTCAAGCAAGTTTTGGCGATACTCATCTCAACAAACAGCATACTTGTTCCAGCAAGAACACACATTATGGCATAAAAAGGAGTCTTTTTGGTTGTTTCAGACACCTGGGTTTTGGGACAGTGGCATTGGTTACAAACGCTTTATGCAGATAAAGGGATTTATTTGACTTTCATCGCCTGAACAAATTGAAAATGCTCGAGATCGTGCCGGCAAAATCTATGGACTTATTGACCTGCATTTCAGAGAGAGTTCACATTAGGCAAGCATGTGACCATTGATGAAGCAATGGTGCCTTTCAAGTGGGGACTCAAAATAGACTTACTCGTTGATTGGCATACTGGATACTGCTATCGATTTCGTGTTTACAGTGGCAAGGTCACAGTGCCATCTACACTAAGTTACTAACCCATTTGGGTAAACTAGGATATACTCTGAAACAACTCATGGATGGCCTAGAGCACCAAGGGTATTGTCTCACGGTAGACAGAGGATACACCTCTCCCCATCTTCTCCACCATTTGGCTACTCTGGGCATTGGTGCCTGTGGAACTGTCATGACGTCAAGGACTGGGTTCCCAAAACAGTTAGAAAGAAAGGCCAAAGAGGAGAGTGGGATTGGCTTCAGTGCAACAATTTACTCGCTGTGCGTTGGTGTGACAAGCGTGTGAATTTCTTCTTGTCAAACAATCATCGACCAGAAGAATGAACTGTGCTTCGCCGTGATGCATGTGGCCAGCAAGAAGAAGTACCGGCTCCATCCGTCATAAAGGACTATAATATATATATGAATGGAGTCGACAAATGTGACCAGAATACAATTGTGCAAAAGAGAAACAAACAATACCACTGGCCTATGCGTTTTCTCATGAAAGCTTTGGAATGATGTTTGAGAAATGCATATATTCTTCTGACACTTGACCACCAAACACATGGACAGCCGCTATCCCCTCGTTATGACATGTTTGCCTTTCGAAATGATGTGGTGCATGCTCTGATGGGACACCCTGTCACAACACAAAAAAATCAGAGACAAAAAGTGAAGTACAGAAGACTGGACATGACTGTTCAGCACACACCAGTTGTTGCAGAAACAAATAACAAAAGATGTGCTGTTTGTGAAAAACGTTACCTCCTAGCTAAGAAAAAAGAACAAAAAGGTGGGCCAAAATACAACCTCAAAAGTGTCAAAACAGCCTATGAATGTGGAGGGTGTGGTGCATTTCTCTGCATCAAAAAATCCAAGCAATTGGATGGATCTTATGAACAATCAACCTGCTGGCTGACGTATCACTCAGTAGAAGAATACTGGCGGCCGCTGCCCTGGGAAACACCAAGACCCACTAGAACACAAACTCCTGTCACAACATCAGCTCCTGCTGCTAGGGTTTCTCCTGTTGCTGGGCCATCTTCTGCCAACTAAGTGACTTACTGAAATAGTTGGAACATTGTTTATGAGTTTTTTTGTTCTTGACAGTTTTCTTTCAATTTTCGTCGTTTTCGTGATTGCAATGGAGATGACAATTACCCCATTTTGTGACTCTGTGTATTGAAGTAATTATATGTTATTGTATCCACTTGAATTATGGATTATTGGAAAGCAAAAACAAGAACAAAAGAGAGTCCAGAAAATTAAAAAATAAGGTAAGAAAACAATTTTGAATGGATTTTTTTCAATTTTTTTTTAAGTTTTTATTATTTACTTTATTATAAATTCTCACAAGCTCACATTTTCACAAAAACAAACTCATATTCATTTACAGCATTCAATTTCCAACAAATATATATATAGTTGTGCTATCTTAGCTTGGAAAACATGGGAAACATGGGTGAAACATGGGAAACATGCTAACACCACGTAAAATTTGCCATAAATTTTCAGGGGGGGAGAAGTTGAATTTCCCATGTTTCATCAGCATGGGAAAGGGTTAATGTTTGTAGATGTGTTGGTAACAGATTTTACAAATTAAGCAATTGTAGGACAATTGCAGTGTAGAGCAAATGTTGCATCACACCCTTCTCATGGACTCGTCCATCTGACTTGCACTCACTTGTTTTCCTCATTCTACATCTAGACTAGAAGACTGTTTTGGTGTCTCGTTCTATTTTTGCGTTTGCTTTTTTTTTTTTTTAAAATGATCATTTGACTGAATTGTTGTTTACTTTATTTGCAGAGGACCAACAGATGGAGTCATTGAGGTCCGTTTTTTTGAAAACTGGGAAAGGACGCAGACCCGACCTTCCAGACCTTGAAGTGACTAATAAACTTCTGTTACAGCTGTATCAGCTTCGTTTTGAAGCGAAAAAGACCACAAGAGAGGTGACTTTAATAATTATTTGGAAAGATTGCAATAACAGTGCCACCCCAATAAACATTACTGTTTCAGTTATCAGGTTTGGACAACCCCTAACCCTTGCTCTAACTTTGATAATCCTTCCTAAACCTAACCTTATTCTAGTAAGCTTAGCAGTGTGCACCAACATTGCAATCCTCCAAATTAATTATATCATTGAATTTGATCCATGTATGACGAATTTACAAGGGCTTGATTTATTGGATGATTGCTTGGCTTACAACAGTCTTACTTTACTTTTACTATCGCATGTAGCCTAGACTATATAATTTTTTCAGAATTGCACTTAAGGGAATCCGCGGTACTCGAGCTCCCCAGATATTGAGTTTTAGAGAAAAAAAATCGATTTTTCATACAATGCCCATTTCGATGGAAAAATATGTCTAGAATCCGTTTCTGCAGGTCTCTTGGCTCCAAGAGACTTCTAAAACACATATAAATGAGTTTGAAAGGGGATAGGGGTGCTTACAATTTGCAAAAAAAACGCAAAATAGCCTAACTTTGCACCTTGACAACAAGGCTTTCCGTTGCCGCAAGCTACTAAAGCTTGGTATCGTTGGAAAGGTCACGATCAGACATATTCGATTAGAACACTTTCATTCATGTACGGAAATAAACTGGGGACTCATTTACGCATGTTTGAAGACCCCGTACTAAACGCCGGTTGGCTGCTTCGAACACGTGACCAAACCGTGAGCGTTCATTGGCTCAACACGCAGCAACCGAAGGGGAATCCCCTACGACCGCCATTGTTGCTTTTGTTTACGCCGCATGCATGTGAACGTCTTCGCTGTATTTCGACCTTCGTACTGCATTTTCAAGGCATCAATTAGTAACTGCAGGTGAGTAAATAGAACAGCAATCTCAAGTGTTG
>JAWQUT010000174.1:811798-826000 GCA_033807755.1 Ellobium chinense
TTCTATTTTAGTTTATGAGTTTTTCTATATTTTGTTTCTGACCACCTGAAAATTTCGGAGACCTACATTTGACCTCACCCCTATGACTGAACATCTGAAAACCAATAGAGAGAGGTCAAATCTGGCTCTGTAAGGTGTTAGAGAATGCCCACAGCAATTACTATGCCAAATATGAATGCTCTATCTTGAATAGTTTTATAGATCTACTAAAAATAAATTTGGGTATAAAATTGCTGAGTCGACACTTTATTTCTGGCGCCACCCATGAAAAACTCACAAAAATTTTTTTTTTAAGGTTTAGGGTATCCTATTTCAACCAGACAAACATATTTATGTAGAAAAACAAGCATAAAAACAATACAATAGGCATGTTGGTGTGTACCATAGCTACCTCCCCTTAATCCTTTTACTTTTACAAAGCGGTAAATTCCATAAACTATGGACTAAAACAATTTGCAGATGGATCAGATTTAATTTTTAGCTCCTGATCTTCTTGTCATTTTAGCATCATTAACCCTTTAAGCCCTGCATCACCCGCTACCGCCCGATAGGAACGGCCTTGGCATCGCTCGTAACCGCCCGCCGGACATATAGTACATTTGAACCCAGTTTACAACTCTAAACTACGGAGCCACTCCGTAGTATTTTACGACTTTCGTAAGTACGGAAATAGGATTGCCAAACACCGAAATCGTTTCCGGTTTATGCTGCCTTTGAAAGTGATAGCAGGGCTGCAAAGTTGGATGACAATTTGGGTCTGTCATGGCCTTCAACTTTCTTCAGAGCCTGATAGACTATGAAACTGATGATGGAAGAGAGGGAAGTGAGTCAGGCAATGAAAGTGATTTCACCCCAGATATGTTGCAAGGTGATTCTGACTCAGAATCAGATGCCGATGAAGGCGATTCCATCGATGTAAACAACACAATGACGTCAGTAACAGCTGATGGTGTCAACACAGACTCAGTCAGATGGTCTGAATCTCTGCAAGATGTTGCTGTTTCTGATTTTAAAGACCAGTCAGGACCAAATCATGATCTGACATTTGAGAATAGGCCTATAGACTTTTTAGATCTATCCATTCCAGAGTTATTCTACAAGAAAAGTCAACTGCTCTGCTCGTCTCGTCGGTCGAAAACGTGCTTGTTTTCAATGTCGTGTGGATGGCAAGAAACTGCAAAAAACTTAACCCCAGAGACAGTCTATGGTTGTCCAACTTGTAACACCCATTTGTGCCCAGGAAAATGCTATGCCAAGTTTCATGAAAACCTGAATTGACTATTTTTATGGACATTGTTACTCAAGGTGTGATTTTTAAACAAAATCTCTGTGTTTTTATTATTTTTCATATATGAATACTCATGATTCAATATTCAGAGTTGCTCATGGCATAGCCCATCCACTCATCTGTTAAATGTAAAAAAATCAGACCAATTCATACAAAACTGAATTTTTGGTGAATTTTTTAAAAAGTCTTATGTCATTTGTGACGGAGTTATGCCCCTCCTCTCAGGAAATAAGGTGTGGGGAAATTTTTTTTCCAGGGCTTAAAGGGTTCAACATTGCATTTCACTCTAGCAAATTATGGTATGCTCATCAAAAATTGATTGCGCTCATTTTGGGGAGACAAAGTTGTCATGGCAAAACTGTACATCATATAGTCATTTCCTTAATTCACCGATTATTTATTTCACTGTTCCACAGGTAGAAAAGTGGTATCCCAAGATCTTCCCCAACTCTGCATTCCCTCCTGCAAGAATGTGGATGCGCATTGAGAGAGTGGCGCGAGCAGCTAAGGGCAAGAGGGGGCTAGAACTGGAAGGATTTCTCAATGAACTTGTGGACCTCAACTTTATTAACCCAACCTTGGAATCTGTTGGAGTAAACAGGTTGTTGGACTCCAGCAAGTTTGTAAGGGGAACCTTGACCAACGGCATCGTTCTTGAGGTATGGATGTTTATGTCCAAGGAAGGCTACCCCTACAGCAAAATGGTAAGAACTGCAGAAGCCCTTTCCAACTCAAAACTATGCATAGATGTCAGAGACTTCCGTTCCAAGCTGCTTGCAGCAGAGAAGGTCAGAAGAAAGCTGGTAAAAAACTCTACCAGACACCCAGCTTCTCTGAAACAGTGGTTGGGAGAAGCGTTTTTCGCCAGGCAAGACATTACTGAGGTGGCTACTGCCATGCCTACACCAGCATCCATTGCTCAGCAATCTTCATCAGCAGTAACTCAGCCCCTGCCTCCATCATCTCCTCATGACTGGCCTCTTCTCTCTTCCAGTTCAGTGGCACAGCCTGAGAAATCATCTCCTGTTGTATGGCCATCACCAGTTCCTCAGTCCTCTACTTTCCTTCAGGATCATCTGTCGCCATCGCCTGTCCCTTTTCCACATCAAAAGCCATCACCCAGTCCTGCCCATCTGCAAGAACAACCTTCACCTGCCCCTGCCCATCAGCATGAACCACCTTCACCTGCCCCTGCCCATCAGCATGAACCACCTTCATCTGTCCCTGCCCAACAAGATTTTCAACATCAAAAGCCGTCACCCAGTCCTGCCCATCAGCATGAACCACCTTCATCTGTCCCTGCCCAACAAGATTTTCAACATCAAAAGCCGTCACCCAGTTCTGCCCATCTGCAAGAACAACCTTCACGTGCCCCTGCCCATCAGCATGAACCACCTTCACCTGCCCATCAGCATGAACAACCTTCATATGCCCCTGCCCATCAGGATCTTCCACATCAAAAGCCATCACCCAGTCCTGCCCATCTGCAAGAACAACCTTCACCTGCCCCTGCCTATCAGCATGAACCACCTTCACCTGCCTCTGCCCATCAGCATGAGCAACCTTCATCTGCCCCTGCCCATCAGGATCTTCCACAACAAAAGCCGTCACCCAGTCCTGCCCCTCAGGATCTTCCGCATCAACCACCTTCAACGAGTCCTGCCCATCAGCATCAGACACCTTCACCCACCCCTGCCCATCAGCCTCAACAGCCTTTGCCCGCCCCTGCGCATCAAGATGATCAGTTTAAATGTATCAAGAAACAGAAAGAACTTGAGCCAACAAAAAGACAGTTAAAGGCTTTTTCTAAAGAAAATTCATCACTGAAAGCTAAAAATGCAGATTTACTGTCTAAGGTTACAGCTGTCAATAAATCAAAAGTTTATAAAGAGAAATGTTCATTGAAGAAGAAGTGTTTAACCACCCCAAATGCTGCTCAGCTAGTCCCTACCCTTTCAGCTTCTGCTGCTTCAACATCAGCGCTACAGCTCTCTTTGAAAAGCAAACTTACATATGCTGATGAGACTTCACCAGAAAAGGACTATGGCACAGACAGACTGCCATCCACAATAGCAGACTTGGAATGCTTGCAACCGTTATTTGAGGACACACTATGTCCATTCTGTGCTCAGCCCTCATTGACATTATACCATGATCAGAATACAAATGTAGATCTGGCAATTTTTTTGACACTTCGCTGTATACTATGTGATAAGGACATAAAGTATGTGTACACTTCGGAGAAATGCGGCACTCGCATTTTCAATGTCAACAGAAGAGCCATCGCTGCAGCATGTGCAACTGGGATGGGATATGGGGGACTGAATAACTTTTCAGAAATGATGAATATACCTACATTACATCACAAGACATTCAACTCACACACTAAAGTAATCTCCGCAAAGTGTGAAATGTTTTCAAGACAGACACTTGCCAAGGCAGTGGAAACTGTAAAGAAAGCCTATCCTGAACAGACAGAGTGTAAAAAATGTCAATGTTTCATTTGATGGAAGTTGGCACAAACGAGGGTATACCAGCAAGTCTGGTAGTGGGTGTGTCATTGAGATGAGGACAGGACTTATAACTGACTTTGAAGTGCTGACCAGCTTTTGTCAGATATGCCAAACTATAGGTAATAAACTACAAAAGGAAAATATCCTCAGGTAAAAACGGTGGCTCATCACTCACAAATCTTTATGCGATGCAAATTATGAAGGGCCCAGTGGAGGAATGGAGAGAGTAGCTGCAGTTAGGATGTGGAGCCGGTCAGCGGTGCAAAATGGGTTGCAGTATGTGTCGATGATCAGTGATCGCGATGGCAAAACTATTTCAGAAATTCACAAACTAGATCCATATCCGGGAATAACAGTGGAGAAACATGAATGCGTGAATCATGTTGGTAAACGACTTGGTACCACGCTCAGAAATCTGGTAAAAACCAAATCTCAAGAAAAGCCCAAATTTACACTTGGCGGTAAGGGACATGATAAATTGAGGCCTGAAGTTATTACTCAGCTACAAACATATTACACCAAGGCTGTTCACAGTAATTCAACTGTACCTTCAACGAGCAAGGCAATTATGGCTATTCTCGACCACTGCCGGTCAACGGATGACAGCTAGCACCATGAAAATTGTCCAGAAGCCACAGAGTCTTGGTGTTTCATGCAGAGGGCCAAGGCTAATGATTTACCGCCTGGTCCACATGAAACAGGAATTGGAACCCCTCTCTGCCACCTTGTTGCTGAACAAATTCGCCCAGTTTTTGAAAAAAATGTCTACTCCAGATTTACTATCACGTTGCTTATTACAGAGTACACAGAATGCAAACGAAAGAGACCCACTCGGTAATATGGGCTCGTTGTCCAAAACACTTATTCGCAACCCGCAACCGCCTCTCCATTGCTGCAGCTATTGGATGTGCTGAGTTCAACTTTGGAGCTGCCGCCTCTCGTAAATTTATTACGATTTTGGGTTTACCAATCGGCAGCAACATGCAAAAGCCTGGAATAAAACGAGACCACAGTAGAACAATGAAAGCAGAAGCAGCCTTCACAGATAAGGCAAAGAAACATAGAAAACTAAGAACAGAAGCACAGCAGAGGAAGGAGGAAGTTCTTAAAAAGAGATATGGAGACTTTTATGCACCTGGCGAGGGAGATTAGTCAGAGATACACCGGAGCTGTTTTTTACAATGATTTTTTTAAGGGGGGTGGGAATCAAAAATGAATGAAATCCAATCAGAATGTCATTACATTTTGTGTTTTTCAAGTTTATATTACCTATATGTGCATATTGTTCCCTAAAATCATCACGTGATTGGTTCACTGATTGCGATTAAGAAAGTTTTTGTAAGTGGAAATCGTTGTTTGCAATTTTCTCAAAACGTCCGTTTTGGCAGATGTTCACACTTTCTTAAATCAAGATCTCTAAAAGTATCCATCAGAATCTCTTCAAATTTTCACACAATCATTTGTACATGTTTTTCTGGGTCTTTACAGAGGGATTTTGCTGTAATTTATATCCTTGAAGAATTATTCTACTTATCATGTAAGGGTACCCCTAAATTCCGGATTTTTAAATTAACCATTTCACCCCTAGAGTCGCCGCGGGTTGCCGCTATCGGTCCACCCCCAGAGTCGCCGCTGGTTGCCGTTTTTATTTCGTTCCTTGTTATGGGTGTTTGACTTTTTTAATAGCTATTATTTTGTATTAAAAACTAGGATCGAATTTATCCGAAACTCGAGCTTCCTTTCAGCGTTTGTTTGACAAAAATCGACACACTGGCTGATTTTTTGTGAATATTTTTCTTCTGGTGAAAATTCCATTGAAATGTCTGGGGTGAGAGACATTTTGCGTCTCTTCAGAGATGCTACAGGTGCTAGATATAGTGGGAATTTATATGATTTAGACGATGTGCAGCCTGAGGAAAGTGATGAAAGTGATACGTAGAAGTACGTGTAGAGAAGAATGAGTCCAGTAGCAGTGACTCCAGTGACTCAGATGAGGAAAGTACGGTTCAAACCCCTGGTCCAGTTGGTGCTGCAGGACGGAATGATGGGTGATCAGAGGTGTTACGGCCAGTAGAAGTGCATGATTTTGTTCAAGATAGTGGTCCTAAACATGGTCTTGATGAACTTGCAGAGCCTATGACTATTTCAGTCTGATTATACCCGAGGAATTTTATGATTTAGTCATAGAGCAAATAAGCCTTTACGCGAGGCAACATCAGGATCTAGCCAACAAAGTCGACAAGTCATGGAAACCTGTGACTGTAGCTGAAATCAAACTTTATTTCCACATCAATATCGTGATGGATGCCCGATCAACACACCATGCGTTGGTCTTGATTTTCGTACTTTCACCTCCTGTGTGTAAAAAATCCTGGCCACTTCCGTGCCCATTACCTTTGTTTACATGCTGAGAGTGCACATTGTGAGTTTTCAGTGGTTGTCTTACGATTTTGTGTGAAAGAAAGCGGAGAATGCGCTACTATTTGCCATTGCCAAGGTTACTATCTGTTTGTCAACAAAGATGGATTCAGGTGCATGCACTTCTAAACGATTTTCAGCGTTGGAAGCCAGAAGTCTCATCCAACGATGGATAGATACTGGGTCAATGGACAATTCAGATGATGATTTGGACTTTTCAGATTTGCCTGTGCTTGAGTTTAGTGACAGTGGGGGACGTGAAGTGACCCCACCTGCTGTTAAACGTGCCAAAACCACTGCTGGTAAAGGGAAAGGGAAAGACAAAGGCAAGGGAAAGAGGACTAGGAGACCCTCTCCTCCAGTTCCCTCAGAGGATGAACAAGACCAAGATAGATCTAGTGAAGAGGAAGATTTTGGGCCTGCTGGTGACATGAATAAGACAGCTGAATGAAGGAGGAGTCACCAAAAAGCGGTTTCCCTTTGCTCCAAAGCATCCTGCTGGTGTGACAGTAGGCTTGGATCTGTCTACACCTTTTAAGAGTTTCAATGTCCTTTTTGACGATGAGGTGAAGGATAAACTTGTGACTTACATCGATGAGTTTGCTGCATACAAGTGTTCTTTGAACAATCCTGCATGAAAACACTCAGTGTATGGAAGGTGGGTGGATGTGACTCGTCCCGAACTGGACAAGTTTCTCGCAGTGCTTATCAACACAGGCTTGCAGCGGAAGCCTTACATCAGGGACTACTGGAGTATTGCCCCTGACATGCACACACCCTGGTTTGGGCAGATGTTTCCTCGCACTAGATTCCAGGACATTTATCACACAATGCTCCATGCTTCAGGAGAAGAGGCGGAGGGAAAGGAGAAGACAGAACCCTTCCTCAATCTTCTCCTTGCAAAATTTCAAGCGGCATTTTACCCTTTTGAAAATCTCAGCCTGGATGAAATGGTGGTAGTTTCAAGGGTCGCTGGCAGTACAAGCAATACAATCCGCAGAAGCCCAGAAAGTACCATATCAAAACCTTCGGCCTTTGTGATTCAGCCACAGGTTACGTTGTCAATCTCTTTACTTATTTTGGAAAGAACACTTCCTACGATCCGGAGGTAGATCCAGGCAGTGGACAGGCTATCAAGGTTTTTAGCACACTACTAAAGCCTCTCGGGACTGGACATCATGCTTTTGCTGACAGGTTTTATACCACAAGAGAACCTGTCGACTACTTGATCAGTCAACGGCAGTTTTATACTGGCACTTTGAACTATGGGAGGAAGAACTTCCCACCCCAGTTACGAACCGAGCCACTCAATCACCTGGAGATGAAATGGTTCATGAACCAGAGCGAATCAGCTCTCTGTGTGGCTTTCAGGGATAAGAAAGCGAAGAAACCAGTTGCAGTTGTCTCCTCAAAGGCTGAAGTAAAGACAGTGGTAAAAAAGGAAATTGTGAAGCCAGAGATCATTGACACTTATAACCATATGATGAACGGTTGTGATCTTCTCGATCAAAGAGTCGGTTATTATGGAGTTCACAACAGAAAGTCTGTCAAGTGGTGGAAAAAGCTCTTCTTCTAGGCTTTTGAAATAGCTCAAGTACACAGTTACATACCGTACATGCTGGCTAGTGAAGATGCAGGAGACAAGAAAATCGGCCTATGACAATACAAGCGCCAGCTTCTCAACCAACTTGTAGAATCGGCAGCACCCATAAATGACCAACAACAGCCACCACAGCAACAGCAGCAGCCACAGCAAGCATCCATACCAATGACAAACCAAACAGCCTTATTGCTTGTGGTTCTACTCTCGTCAAGACTAGACTAATCTGGATAGAAGCTCAAGATCTTGACTAGACTAGACGTCTAGACTAGTAGACGTCTAGACTAGTCTAGACGTCTAGACTAGTCTAGACACTACACAAGATGGAACCTCCGCCGAAAAAACTTAAAACCGAAAAAGCAAGAGATCAAGTGTTTTTGCCATCATATTCTAAACAATGGCCATTGATCCCACAGAGCTCAGTGAAAGGTAAAAATTTAGCATTTTGTAAATGCTGCAACTCGCACTTCTCTATCAGAAGCTCAGGAGCATACGATATCGTACCCATGTGGAAGGAGTGAATCATGTCAAAAAGGCAGAGGCATTCAATGCTGGACTCGGAGCAAACTTGAGTGTAAAAGACATGTTCATGAAAAGTAGCAATTCTGTGGAAAAAAGCCTGGAGGTCATGGAGGCTGAGGCCTTAATGTGTGAGCTCATCGCCGAGCTCAATCTTCCTATTGCCTGCTCGGATACCCTGACCAAGGCATTCAAGAGAATGTTCCCCGATTCTCAGATTGCACAGCGATTCCAATGCGCAAGAACCAAGACAACCGCTGTAATCAAGGAGTTGGCTTTGGATCAACAGGCCACCCTTGTTAGTCGGATGAGAAAAGGTCCATTCTCAATCTCAACAGATGGATCAAATGACAGTGGAGAAAAGCAGTTTCCTCATGTAGTCAGAACAATCGATAAGAACTTAATCCTTCATTCAGAACTGTGGACAGTTCCAGTGTGCCATGGATCAGCCACGGGTAAATAGCCTAGCCTAGCCTATTCAGTAACAGTGAGTCAGTGTTAGACTAGTCTAGATTTACTAATGTTTTTATTATCATTTATTGTCACTTTGGTGTTTTCGTTTGTTTTTTCACGTCATTCTCCCAGAATACTGAAATTGGGTTCAGAATACTGAAATCCAGATTTCAGAATACTGAACTGGTGTTTGGGCAGTTGGCAGCTCTGATGACGGGAGACTCAGTTTCAAACAGTATATAAAGAGTAAGCCCCACCCCTGGGGGATAAAAGTTTGATGCATTTCTTGTTCTCATACTGGCTATTTACTAAACTTTGAAGTGTACACAGGGAAAATTACAGCTCCCATGCCACATGGAACAGGACACTACATTATAACAAGACTCGGATAACCCTACCTGAATGTCAAACATCATTTCTTCATCGATCGGTATTTTGCTTCCGTTCAGCGCACTGAGGACTTGCTCCGACAAAAAACATACTCCTGTTGCACAATAATGTCAAATAGAAAGGGGTGGCCTGCCCCACTGAAGCCTGCAGCTATCAAAAAGCTAAAACTAAAGCGGGGGGAAGCACGCATGATGCAGAAAGGCAACCTCATTGCTACGGTATGGCAAGACAAACGACAAGTTGTTCTCCTCACGGCAAACTGTGATGCCGGTTTCACAACTGTCACTCGGAGATGCTACCCCCTTATGTTGTGTACAAGGCATAGAATCTGTGGGCATCATGGTGTGAGGGAGGTCCCCAAGGCACCAGATTCAGTCGTAGCAAATCTGGATGGATGGATGGGACAAACTTTGAGGAATGGTTCCTCTATGTCATCATCCCCTGGGCTCGACGTCGAAAAGGCCCCAAAGTAATGATCGGAGACACTGAGAAATGTGGGAAGCTGAATATTCGTTTTGTGTTGCCTCCTCCCAACAGCACTGACAAATGCCAGCCAATAGATGTTTCATTCTTTGGCCCGATGAAGAAGGAGTGGAGCAGAATAATGGAGGACTACAAGCTTAACCCCAAAACTGTCCGTGGCCGATTAAATCGGTCACAGGGACCTTCCCAGAATGCCGTGGCCGGTATTATCGGTCACAAGGAAAAAATGCGAAAAAATTCGGCAGCGAACAGGAAACAGGAACTAGCTGTTCCTAGACAGGAAGTGGTATTTCTGCTTTTGTAAAGCTGGAAAAGGAGAAACTTTCACAATATAGGCTTATGAAATCCGCGAACATCGGAGTTATTGATACATGAAAAATGGCTAGCCCTGAGGAAAGGTGTGTTTGAATTATTTGAAGACCTTGATAACAGTGATTCAGAAGATGATTTTCCAGAAATTCCTCACATCAGTGACAATGATAGCAGTAGTTCAGAGGAAGATAGCGAGGTAGATCTTGATCTAGATCAGACTGAAGATGATGAATGGAGAGAAGTTGCACCTGAGGCAGAGACTGATAGAGAAAAATTCCCCCTTTCTTTTACTGTTAGGTCTGCTCTTAGTTTCTCTTATATCGACATAAAATGTCTGGACCTTATATGTCGATATATCAGGTGTGCACTGTATTGTAAAATTATTCTGCAATTGTGACTGTCACAGAATTTTCTTCCTTGCCACATCACACAACTACAGCTGGGCCAGCCAGAATCATGCTAGGTCAAGAACTGTGTTACCTAATAAAAGGACATGTATGTTAAGCTTTCATGTCCTATCACTAGCCTCATTAAGCCTGGTAGCAACTTGAGCCGTTTTTGACTGCAACACCTGTTTTACGGCAGTACTTTAAGCATGCTGTGTTTTTCACTACCAGATGTAGGAAAGTAATCGCAGTGGACCTTTCTCAGGTAATAATTACCTGATTAGCAAAACAGAGACACTCTCATATCTGAAAAACAATATGGTAACCCATTCAATCCCACAGTGCCTGTGAATGCCAGCTTATGATGCCATTAACTTGTTGCTGCGTGCACAAGGAACTAGGCTATAGCCTTAAATCTGAATGCTTGACTGGCACTCAGCCATAAGACAATCACAGGAGGTTGCTGCCAAATTTCACCAAAGACTGTTTATTCACCAAAAGCTCTAGTTTACGGCTTTAACCTATCTGCAATGTTTGACTATTCCCTTGTCTGGGATTTCGGGTACAATAATCCTGAACATCCAAGACTGAATAGGTTTACTGATAACAGACTGCTAGCGATGGGCATTTCTTATACCATTGTCAGCCAAGTTACTGTTCACTTTTATCAGAAGAACGAAAACATCTAAGGGCACATCAAGTCAGTTACGGTACTACCAACACTGACTGTGGAGGGATGAAATGTGGGACTACTGAAGGTGGGACTGTCAAATCAACTACAGATGATATCAAGAGCAGTACTGTGCAACTTTCAACTTTAACATCCACAAAATAACTGAGTATGAATATGTGTTAAACTTCATAGTTTGGAAGAGTTAATATCAAATGCCTTGAGCATGAGTGGAAGCTTCTTATAACTGTTTGGATAAATATCTGAGCATATGGCCTTGTAATTTCATACTTACTTCATGTTTCAGCAAGCTATTTGTAGAAACAATATTAAAGGATTGTCTCTACAAGCAGTGATATTGAGATAACATCTCATGTCAACTATGATATCATTCCTTTTACATGCTTATTTCATAACTATGTCGCTACATTCTTATAGGGTCGCATTATTTTCATGTAGGAAGATCTCCCATATTGTCTTTATAGAGTTACCGGATGTAATGGCATTCATGGGTATTGGAGCTCTCCCAATAGTAAAAACTGTGAAGGGCTGATATAGGCCATAATAATGGTTTAAAAACACTGCTTTGTTCATGCACTGATAAATGAGATTAGAAATCCTCATTAGTTTTTCTGACTTAGTAACAACCAAAGCATTCATTGCCCAGCAGAGCCTCCCAGTGAATGTGTGGGTCAAAATCTATGCTGGGATCAGTCCATCAATCAAAAACTGTGATGAGGATTCCCCATGTCTCCATATATGCTAGAGTTTGTGATTGGCTGATAGTCAAATGACATACATCAGCTTGTGACTAGATATCTAGATGCAAAATCTTAAAATCGGTGTCTTACAATTGTGACGCTTTCATAGAATGTTCAGGTATTTGTTCACAACGTCTATTTCATAAAATTTCATGACCAAAGCAAGTTGTCAGAACATCTACTAACAATCCACTGCCATGACTTCAGTGAGAGAACGTGCAATCTGCACATGGGAAAAGTTTACAACTGTGTGTTTGATCTTAACACTTCTAATGAGTGTTATAGAAACATTTTAAAGAAGAAAAGAAAACCCATTTGGGTTGTAAGGTGAAAAACTGCACTTCTCTCCTCAAATGCAATTGAGTTTTGATCCTGAAGACACATCAAGAGGCATATGAATAAAGAATTCAACAAGAAAAACCGACATTATTAATAAATATCTTACATTACAGATCGGCTAACGCAAGACTGCCTCATCTGGAGTCGCTGCTGCTGGCTTCATTTCCATTGTTGTCGATCTGCACGCTGGAAGATGCTGGCTCGGATTGCTGTTGCTGCTGTGTGGAGTTGGATGTACTGTCCTGCCCATCTTGACTAGTTGGTTGTACATGATGCTGCTCATCAGCACCCTTGGAAGCACTTGTATTATCTTTTTTAGTATCATTGTTTTCTTCATCTCCTCCGTCCTGATGGACAAAAAGAATGAAACAAGATTATGACAATGTTCATGTAATCCTCTACAGAACAGATATCTTTGCATTATATACTGTAAGGTCACAGAATAATTATCCACAGACTCTTATCAGATATCTCATATGTTAAGTATTTCACTGATTCATTCTTATGTAGCCTTCGTTAAATTACTGCCTATCAAGTTTGTTTAAGATTTATGGCTATGATGACAAATGTTGACAATAATATAAGATAACACTGATTTAAGTAACAATGTACTGCAACTTTTCAACCCAAATATTAATTTTTGCCACAACAATAATACAATGAGGAACAGTTTGTCTTTCACCTCCCCTCAAAAAAAAAAATAAATTTGAGCCTTTTTTAACAGCCTTTATCTCATGCCAACATTATCACTGCTAGTCTATCTCTTATGGGCAGTGAAAATTAACTTGCATTTGTCATAACACTAATATTGACAAGGCTTGTAGCCTCTTCAACAAAAATTCATCAATTGCTGGAAAACATATACTGTATATGTTTAAGAGTTTATTTTAACCCTTTGAAATTCCTGATGAGATAAATAAGGTTGCTGCTTTACTTTTACTGAAACATTCATGTCTCCCATCATGTGGAGTAAACTTCTAACACTAAAATAGTCAGGGAATGTTCACATCCCAGCCCTCAGTTACGTTAAGAGCTGCTTTAGAATAATTTTAAAGCCCCCAAACCATGCAAAGGGATATCTGGCTCTGTGTCACTTATTGTCTCAAGCATCATGTTTTTCAGTGCTTTCATTTGTGAAGGCTTTGTACCACTTACTGTGTAAAATACAATATGTACCATTTACATGGAAAGAATGTTGAGGAAACCAAAAAAAAAAGACCAGTGTTTTCTCCAGATACCGAAAACTGACAGAAGAATTTCCCCCCCAGGACCTAGACAGACGTTTTCAGATGGGGCACCATAGAAGAAAAGTTGAATACACCAGAACCAGTTATTCTTATAAAAGTGCACTTTTCCCAAGTGATTTCTAAAGTACTGCCACACCTCTTCTAAACAATACATGAAAGTAGAAAGTCATGAAAGATATCAGCTTTAACTGTCAGGGCCAATGTATTTCCTCAACAGAACAGATAGATTGAGGGAGGGAGTGACAGCTAAGGCTCAGGTGGGTTTTACAATTCAATTTCTAGAGCTAGGTCTGTTTATCCTAATGATGTAACATACTAATTGAAGATTAACCAGTTGCTTGGATACCAGCCTCATTGGAACCTGGGTTTTGATGCCTCTGGACTGCCAATAATGACTTGCATCTTGTGTCTAAGCCAGACCTCTAGCTTGACTTTAATAGTTTAGTGGTATGAGAGGAAACTTTGAAATATTTACTCATGTAATGCACTGATAATAGCATATATTGAAATGTTACAACAAGTTTATTTTTGACAGGCTCATACTTATGAGAAAGTCCATGCTGTTATCTTACATGAGCCAATGTTGAAATTTTGCATCAAGCAATGTCAGCGACAAATATCAACAAAACTCTGCTCTTTGGCTGTAGTGTGGTAAGTTCAAAGTTAACTCTATTTTACTTTGTACTACATTCACCAGCAATTGTAATTATGCTGTCAAGAACAATTCTATGAAAATGACAGTTTTTGGGGTTTTTTTTTGTTTCTACTCTAAATTCTTTTTTATTTTGGTGTTTATAAGGCTATTTCATCCGAGTGAAGTGAT
>JAWQUT010000174.1:826539-852041 GCA_033807755.1 Ellobium chinense
GAACACAACTATCTTGTGCACAAATCTATTATCTTTCCAAAAATGTATAGTTTTGCTTATATATTTTTTCTGGGGTCATTTCTTTGACCAACAGTATGGTTTATAATGAAACGAAAAAAAATACAAAATCAACTGAAATGTCACAAAAATGTTGCTCCAGCGAAGAAAACAAGCTTAGACGAACTCTCCAATGTAAGAACATCACTTCTAGTCCAAATAAAGGTCAAGGGACTAGGGGAAATAACTAAAAAACTGGACAGCAATATAGCCGATCTAATCAGCGTTGCCACTTGCTCACATGGTTTATTGTCAATTTAATCGGCGATTGCCACTATTAGGGTTAAGCTATAACTGGCATAGAGAGCTGCCTAGTTATTTCTTTAGCACTGCACTCATAGGTTTTCAAGCATGAAATATCAACAAAGTGGCACAATATGCTGAAAATATTTTATACCTTTTTCTGTTCATGACATTTCCTTGTGACCTACCAATTTTTCCATGACACCAATGTACTTGAAAGTGTCCTACAAATAACTTTTTGTAGTGGAAACTCAGGTTTTTAGCAAAGCTTTCATTTTCCTTGATCTTTTCAATGACAGCTGGACATGTTTGCTAATTCAAGACAATGAATTTTCATACTTTCTCCATATTTTGAAGGACTGTGGCAACCTTGCAAAAGAACCCTGTTGTGCATTTCAGAAATAGAGCTTGCCCATTAAGTCTGATCTCAGAAATGCACTATACAGACTGGAAGCAGCATTTCCATGTGGTGCCCTTAAAACTCAGCCATTAAACAGACGCACGATCTTTCCCCAGAGGTTGTAATGTGAATAACATGGTGCACAACTTATCACCATGGGGGCACATCAAAGTACTAAATACAGTACTTTTCTACCGTAAAGGTGAAGTTCTCAGGCTAACATTGCACTACTGACACCAGATTTCATCCTTGGCTCTTAGAAACCTTCAGAGATGTCTGTATGAGTGCTGTTCTGGATTTTCTGTCTTAGTACAGAATTCGAAGGAACTCACACTTTGATGTAAAGTTAAGTAACTTCGTTTCTTCAATAAGCAGAAAATCCAGAAACGCCCACATAGGACCAGGCATATAAGTATGAAAGAAACCAGTGAAATCGGGTGTCTAAAACCTGGAGCTATTGCAAATGACAGCTGTGCTAAGATCATCATTTCCATGAGTAGAAAATGCAGCACTCAACACTTTGATATGCAATTTTACATAAGAATTCCAACCCACTAGTGATGATATAAACACACCATCTGTCTGCATTATAACCTCTAGGAAAGGGCCATGTTTCTCCTTAAGTCTGTGTGAGGAGTCACTGCATGTTTTACCACACAAAAGTTAAGTGATATCTCAATTCCTAGCGAGTGCAATGTTATCCAGTTAAAGATATCAACTTACCTCTAATAAACTTTTATAATATATTTTGTAAACACAGTACACAGCAGTGTCTAGGAGTAAATGCTGGAACTCAGATTTAAAGCTACTTAATTCATAAACGCACCCAATACTGTAATCTGTGATTTTTACTTGTTTATTACGCCTACACTTAAAATTCCCCAAAGACATTTAAGTTTTAATTTATTACTTCCATTTACCAATTTCATGCTCAGATGTCAAGAAGTCATTAAAGATGAAACTGCTTTTAATCTAATGATAACATGTAACAGGAAAGATAACTGATGTTGATATTCAGAAGTGATCTGAGAGCCGCAGTAAAATATTTGCGCAGTAACTATAAACAAATATCAACAAAAAGATATATTATCTCCATTTAAATGTACAGCAAGAATTTAAAGAAAAATGACTAGCAAACAGAAGTCAAGAGTGAATTCCATTATAGAGTGAGCAAGGACACCTAGAAAATATAAAGTAATCGGTACAGAAAGTTCAGGCTGTAAGCCAAGCTACATAGATATTCAGACCTCAATCCAAGAATATATACTTCAGCAAGGTTCCAAGTACAGACTTCAGTGTTTCTTGTACCCAACACCAAACCACTTCAAACCATCTTGGATACACAATATTATACAATAATCTGGGAGCAGAATTTGTTCTCCTAGGTGAAGAGTGAACGTCTACAACAAATTACCATAGTTTCAAAAAGTGATAGACAATTACCTTGTCAGTTCCATCTTTCTTTACAGTACACGTTTTCTACCACAATCAAAATATTGCAACAATGGAGATACTTTTTCTCGATCATTGTCACAATAATGTGACAGAACTCTATGACGAAGTTATGAGCTTCGCAGCCAAAGTGTAGTCATTGAAGTGCAAGAGGTTTTGCTCCAAAGCATTTTGGATATGACAACAAACCTGTGCCATTTTCTAGAAAACTGGACTACATTTAGCTGTATCATGCTTTCTCTTTAAAATTAGCAAGCTACATGACTTTTGAAAGGAAATAGGACACCTTTTGTGCACAAACTTTTGTTGTGCTACTGTCGTACTTTTGTTTTTTTAATTCATCCAGATTTTCTGAAGTTGCTTGCTGACTACACTTGTTTATGGAGTAAATCAGCCATAGACAAATAATAACTTCTTATCTTATATTAATTAACCGGACTGCCCACCACTGCATGCCCCCTACTTTTACTGCATTGCCTGCTATTGCTCAATAGTTGCCTTTAGCATCATGATAAATATGTAGTAAAACAAAACAGTTTTTTTTTGAGATATCTATGCTGACAGACCTGAGCTCCTTGACATGCAAAGGCGTCTACGCTGGTAATTAATGGGTTAACAGTTTCCCATAGTTATACATGTAGATCACTGCTAGTTTCCTGGTCCCACACACATGTTGTAAGAATTAATTTCAGGCATGCTCTCCCATATCCACTAAAACCAACACTATGCAACATCGTAGTTTTTCCACCCTTTTAAACCTTCCATTCCTAACATCCTGCGTTTTTGTTTTCTTTTTCAGTCTTTAAACAACAGCAGATCTGAATCTGAGGAGAACTACAGTCACATGTTACAGTCCAAGGTGAAATGAAGAAACTGATTCCTGGAGCATAGGAAGTACAAACATTAAGAATGTGCATACAATGGGTTATGGTAGTGTAGACAACAGAGGCCACTTCAACAACTTAAAATTTCCTGGAACTTCACCTCATCCATCATAAAAATGACAATCCATGCCAAAATGGGGCTTTCCTCTTAGGCACTAAAGGTATGTCAATGCTCATAAACCATTATCCATTACAGACTTAACACTAATTCTAACAGCACTGAGCATCTGTGGTCCACGCCATGCCCTAATCATGAGACCCATTGTCAGCCATCTGAACTTGTTTTGCCATGAAGACCGTGAGGAAGCTGCACAAATTTGATGCCAGCACTTTCCTGATCCCCAGCAACATGGGAACAATAATTGACACTTGCTTTATGGGAAATAGCATATCAGTGAAAACTGAGGCAATGCTTGCTTTACAAGAGTTAATATCATCAAAACTATAAATTTAGTGGAGTCAATTATTCCCATGATGAACTGATGATCTGTACGAGGGGGTTTGATCTTCCAAGATAATTTTTCTGGGCATACAGTGACCCCATGTGCATCAAACAATTATTTCATTATGGCATGGATGGTCACAAATTAGGAATTTGGTGAGCCTGTGTCAGGAAATTTTCTGAAGAGTGACTTCTCCACCAATAGAGACACATTTTCTTCAAACAGTGGGAACTCCAGAAGCATTACGACACATGCTGTACTTGCTTTGCTATCATCTTCATCATTATCCAGGGCTTGCTCAAATTCATGCTGCCTCTTAAAGTCGTGGTTATGTTGTTGGTGGTGGTGGTGGTGATGATGATGGTGGTGGTGATGATGATGATGCCGCTGGTGGGAACCCGTTTTTTTCTCCTTATTCTCATTACTTTCTACCTTTTGTGAGTCGGTTTGCCTGCTGGCCTCTCGTCTGGCATGACCCTCATAGGCCCTGTGTGGCAATGGGTAGAGATCATCTGAGCGGGAAGGGAGCTCTCCTGTCATGATGTATTGCTGGAAGCAGTGCAGGTTTATGCGGCACTCATCCTCATCTCTAAATGGACTGTTAGGGAAACATGCCTTGAACTTTTTCCTCTCCTATTGCAATATAACAAAAAAATACATGTCAAAATTTTAGTTCACTGAATTCCGGTGCTGGTGTGACTGGTCTATGTGTTTACAAAATGGTCAGGGTTGCCAAAGAATGTGATATATTTGTCCATACCTTTCCATAACATTTCCAGGTGGTGTGACATAAGTGTCACTACATCTTTTTTTTTGCAGGAAATGTATCCACAGTTTTCCCTCTGGTTGACACACAATAGAGTAGTCCCAAGCAAAACTATGAATCCCAACACCAATATCTCGAATGTTTCCTGAATTTTTCATGAGAGCTGATCATTGTTTGCTGATTCCAAGCAGCTTTCAGAAATGTGAGTCTGTGAGACAGCTTCATTTTTTACCTTCATCAATCACCTATCCTATTTGGTCATATTAAACACCAGGGAAAACAGATTAGGCATGTGCTGGGGTAAATATGACCTTCCCCCACCCACAAAAAAAAAACAACACTTTCAGTCCTTCAAATAAACCTCACAGATATCCTAAAACTATAGCGATCTTTTCTATCACTAAAAAGGAGCATGCAGGCTTGAGCTCTTTTAAAGCTAAGCCTCCAGCACAATACCTGCGGCTGGCAGCATTGGTGTATTACATCATGTTATTGTCTTGCTGAGTTATCTGCTGACTGATACTTTGATATCAGGTGATCCAGTCCACTATTTACTCCTCTGGGTTAGGCGGGGAAAGGCAAGTGAAGTCAACCTTCACAACATACACAGACAGTACTTATAATCTTTAGATCTCTGGCTCTTTCACTAGCAAGGTTAAACATTACACTTCTTGTTTGCTGTAATGAATAAGAACATAAGTTCATTGCAGCAAGTCAGGACAGTCCTGGAAGAGTCATAAACATGGAAGAGAACATAATATTTCGGGCATCTCTGCAGTTAACCCTAGTAGTGGCAGGAGTTTTTTCCTAAGTGGCAAGGTATATTTTGCTCAAAATGATGGGTGGTAGTAAAAAATTCATTAAAAATGGTTCAGCAGCTTCAAATGTCACAAAAATGTTGCGCCAGCGAAGAAAACAAGCTTAGACGAGCTCTCCAATGTAAGAACATCACTTCTAGTCCAAATAAAGGTCAAGGGACGAGGAGAAATAACTAAAAGAACGGGACGGCGATATAGCCGATCTAATCGGCGTTGCCACTTGCTCACATGGTTTATCGCCGATTGCCACTATTAGGGTTAAAAGTTAACATAATTTCCTAAACCTATATGATTCATTAAATGATTCTAACATACCTCTTCCACATGCTCACTTTCATAATTCTGCAGCTGTTTCTGGAAGCCAAAATTGGGGCTGGCCACACTCCTAGCGCCTCGTATAGAGTTGAGCGCATCACGCCATCCCAGGTTGGTGATTGTCATTATGTATGCTGCAGTGACAGTCACACTTCTCGACACACCGGCAAGACTGGAAGAACACGGGATGTAGATGATTAGTTTCATGCGCTAGGCAACACATGTAGGCCTTCTGACTAATCTGGCATGAAGGAGAACCACCAGTGTCTAATACATATCAATTAACCATTTACCCCCTAAGCCACCTGCCCAAGACGGATTCCCAATTCCTAAGAGAAGGGAGATAACTTTAAAAAAAATTTGACTTTTTAAAAAAAAAAAATCATTTAAAAAAATCTAATCTGGCACAGGTTGCACCCATTCATTGTCTCATACATGTTTCCATCATAAAGCTTCACGATAGAGGCGTAAAGCATCCTCCATCACCTCAAAGAAAGCCAAAAAATCTATGACAACTTCAAAAAGTCACAGAGAAGCAACCACTCGCTCGATTTTCTCCAAACAAACACTGGAAGGAAGTTCGTTTTCCACAGCTTCCGATTCCACAATTTTTATTTCCTTTTGGTGACATTCAGAATGTGCAATGCCGTCCGTAACGAAAACAAATCTAAAACGGCGACCCGCGGCGACTGTAGGGGTTTACCGATAGCGGCGACCCGCGGCGACTGTAGGGGGTAAATGGTTAATTAATTTTATAAGTATGAATATGTATGCAAATCTCAACATTATAAATAATGTCACAAGCAAGTAAAAAACTAAACCTTAACAGTCTGAAAACTCAAAAAGTAGGTAAAACTTACCTGTAGCTGCTAGGCTGTCATGTGTAATGAGAGAGGAGCTCCTTCGAGAAATAATACCAGAACTGCTTTTTGGGGTTCTTCGTGGTCATATAACCACATTACTTTTCTGTGACTGTCCCCTGCTTCCGCCAATTCATCATTCCCACATATGCACAGTGTGCTGAAAACCGTCAACACATCACCAGAGCACGATGACAGTGAAGAGGACTTTTCTAAGTCTCTTGACAGTGATGTATCAAAGATTTATAACAATCTAATCTCAAGCTCAAATCCTCACCTCCAAACAGGAGTATCAGTATCAATCAAGGTGAATCTTTAATCCTCATGCCCACTGAGGCAAGAGTATCAGTCAAGACAGAAGTCCTAGCTCTAATGCCAGCAAGACAAGACTGGAGTATCAGTCGAGGTGACAACCCTTACTTAAGACAGAATGTAAGTGCACAAGAATGCATCAACACAATCTGATCTAGACTGCAGTGGGCAGGCCTAGCTGCTGAATGTCAGTTGGACCCACTGTACTAACAGCCACTTTTTCCATGTTCTTTGGGCTTGCAGGAGGGCAGACTGGACAGTACTTGTAACTTACCAATGGACCAGAACTGAGCCCCCATCCAGCCTTGCCTTGTGTATGAATTTGTTGACTTGTGGGAAGAACCTAGTGAGATCTTGGTCAGGGGAGTCACTGGCTATGATGCACAAGTACTCTTTGTCCTGTCCGTGGAACAAATCATTTACTTGTTTGTTTGAATTTGCATTTTATGGCACATCAACTTGATTATAAGCCTCTTTCTAATTGTAAGAATATTACTGAGTAAATTTTTTCTATCAATTTTGCCCTGGCAGTGCCACCTGGCCTGCTCTCCTACGATTTTAAAGAGATTTGTACCATGTACTGTTTGCACACATAACCTCTTAGTTTTTTTCATCCTTACCCGAGAGGATTAGACATCAGCTTTCCTACCCTGAATGCCAGAATGTGGTTTCCCTACAAGATTATTACTGTGACTGTGAAACAATAACTAATAATAACAGGTCTATACTATCAGTCAAAGTGAAAAGGTAAGCAACCTCCACTAGCTATTGTCTAGAGGTGGACAGTATAATTTCTGAATCTGAGTATCAATACTTACAATACTCACCAGCCCATGTCAGATTTCATTGAAACTGGGAGAGCTAATTCATTACGGGTAGGTCTAAAAATGATGTGACAATTTTTGTTATGATTTTGTAGTACTGTATTGTATTTACTGAATTATTAAGATCGGAATTTGGTGAAATTGTATAAAGAAGCCATGTTGATGGTAATGAGAAATTTGTTTAAAATACTATGAAAGATATAAAACTTTCATCAAACCATTTTGTTTTATATTGAAGGAGGGTTGCTTGTAGGAAATACATTTGATAAGTAACAGAGATATAGCGACCATGAAAAATATGCAAGAGCATTAAGACTGATTCATAACAGAAAACATGGCTTCCATCCTCCAGCGGACGATGCACATTTCTGTTGTTACCCTACAAAGTAGTAAAGGAGCAGACAATTGAACTGTCAGCAGCCACACTAGAATTATTCTAAAACCATACAACTGACACTAATGCAAACAACACAGTTAAAATAAATCTTACCTCTATTATCTTCTTGGCATTGTCATGAATAGATACAATGTGTGTAATGTTGTTCTCTGTCAGCTGTTTTTCATCTTTGGCATCCCGAAAATTACCCACATAGAGGCCAGGCAAGATCTGTCAATTGAAAATGTGAAAAAATGTGAATACAAAAAAATCTGAAACAAATATTGAACAACTGCATTAATTTAAACCTTATCACTATAAGTTATGCTTAGCTGCAATGCAAACCTTTCTGCTGTGCTAGATTGTTACTTCAAACATTCCTATCATTTAAAGACAAGAGAATGGAGAAAGCATAGGGAATGTCCTTACCGTATCAAAACGCTTGCCTACCAGTTCTCAAAGCAACATTTGTGAATAGCAATGAACAAATACTAATGAATGGTGAAAGGCTTGTTCCATTTTGGCTATGCCAAGGTATTAAAATACAACATCATTTATTTTATAAGTCCCTGACACACAATTTCCAAGCCTGTGTTAGTCTTATCATGACAAACATGGTTCTTTAAGTTTTACACAGCAGAACATGTATATGTGTGAATGTATTATTTATGTGCATGTATGTGGATGTGTGCATGTGTGGGTGGAATAACTTTGTATCAGTTCTAACATCACAATTATGTATGTACAAAGCAGCACAACTATGTGAAACAAACCTTGTTCATTCCATTGCCCATGTTGACAGCTGCAGCAAAGACCGACTGTAGGGTAGGCTTTTGAGTTATCTTGCTATGGTATTTTCTTCATACAGTGATATCCAACAGATTCCTAGGAGATAAAACAAAATATGCCACAGAGTGTAACATTACCAGTACGGAGCAGCAGCAAAGCACTAGTTAGCAAAATGAGGCTGACCTATGAACGTTTTTCCATCAAATCAAAGTAGCTGGTGTTATTTGCATCTGGAGATGTAAACAAAAGTGTTTGTACATGAGAGGCTGGTCGGACATATGATGGAAGAGTGGTTGCACATTGCTGATGGTATGTCTGGAAAGACTCAAAGAGGAAGTATGTTTGCAAGTTGCATTTCACGGTCCTTTCAATCTCTAAATCTAAACCTCCTTATTTCTGGGTGAAATTACGATTATTGGTCATTGAATCCCACACTTTCCTGGACACTGATTTTTCTTTTCTGGAGTTAACTGAAACCTGTACTGGGTCTACTGTTGGGTTATACAGTGAAACTCGGTTGTAACGAGATTCAATGTTCTGATAAAAATCTCTCGTTATTTCCGAGGTCTCGCTATTCCAGTAAGGAGTGTAGGCCACTGAAAAAGGGAAATGAGAATGTGAAGAATAGGCCTATAAATTAACGTTTTTACAAGGCTACTTCCCCGGTTAACAAAAGCATTTTACCGGGACAGCCAATGTTCGACGAAGTTTTTTTTTTGTTCGTTTAGGGAGGAGTGGGGAAGGAAAGAGAACTAGGCCTACTGGGTGGGGAAAGGGAGGGAGGAGTGGGTTGGGGGAGGGAGAGGGCAAAGAAGAAGGAAAGCAATGTTTTTTTTCCTCTGTGGGTTGTTTTGGAGGAGAGAGTAGACCGCTTTTTTCTTTGAGGGGAAGGGTTTTACTTATCATCTTTTTGGTTTTCAACGACTGAACAGACTGACCGCGTGGATACCGATACGGCGAGTGCAGGATCGTGTTGTGGTCACGTGGTGAGCAGGCCTCGTGTGTATCGCGCAGCACGTGTGTAGGCTAGTAGGGCCAGCTAGGTTGACAAAGCAAGCGCGCTAAGCGAGGGACCGGCCACAATGCACACTGCGGCATGTTGACATGATAGTGACCGACCGGGTGCGTCTGGTGAAGTTACACTTATAGTACAGGGCTGTACTGAAGCCAGTAGGTTATCACAATCGGCCATGTCTACTCAAAAATTCTCTCGCTATTACCGGGGTTATGATTATCAGTGGTCGCTATTACAGTAATTTTTTATATAGTTTACATAGCAGGAAAAACGGGGATTTAAAATTCTCTCGCTATTACCGAGTTGTCGTTGTTACCGATGTCGTTAAACATGATGATCCACTGTAATATCTGTTGTTTTTAACACTAGTAGCGCTAGCTGACCACGCACTATGCAGCTCGCTGGCTGTGTGACCTAGTTTTACTAATCTTATACCAAGCCGCGCATATTGCCTCGTTGCCTGGCCGTCAGCTCACTGATGTAAACAATGCCTTTGTATTGGACTGGCACGATAAAATCCATGTTTTCATTCGAAAAACAGCTGCATATCTACTAAAAGCTTTATTTTTCGAACAGGAAACTGGATGGGAGGGTATTTTTTATAATTACAGTATATGCACTTGTTTAGTTTTTTTTTGTGTTAGCAAATGCTCTTTAAATGCATAATGCAATCCTTGTAGAATGAAGCATACACGCACAATGAGGTTGATGTAATCTAGAGCAGTCCATGTGGAGGAGGGTTGGGGGGAGGAGAGGCAACTTTAGTCACACGCAGACAAATACTCAGCTGTCACACTAATCTTTTGATTTTGATTTTGGCTATGGGGAGTGGAATAGGAGGAGATAGGAGGGAGCTGTGCATAGTACTGTGTTAGCCATCTATTCAGGCTATGTGATGAACCGTAACGCTCCCTGTAATAGGCTGGCACAAAAACAGTCTGTTTCTCAACCCATCTTCGCTCTTCCTTTGTTTCATACGTATTAATCGTATTAATCGTAACATCTTACTTCCAATCAGGGGAAACAGTCAAGACAGGACAGTACTTCCATACATACACGTTTCATTTCTTGCTCATAAGGATGTGTGTTTGGTTTTCAATAAAACTGAGAATGACTGTAAACAAGCATACTTGATACTTGTTTAAAAGTTCACTCGTTTTCACAATTTCTACAGTGAGTTAAGGGTTATAGTCCATCATAGTCCATGCTAGCAACTTCATTATGAGAAAAATCATTCGTAAATAGTGTTCCAGTTAGCTTAGTTAAGACTGTCTTTTTTTGAAAATCAGTCATTCCTTTGAGTATCCTTTCACTTTTTTCTGGTGTGTGAATGAATGTGATGTTTAAATCACAAGCACAAGCATAGAAGCATCCTAATGGTTTCGGCGCATTAGCATTATTGGACGGGCAACGGCGGTGATTCGTAGCGTGGGACAAAGGGGGACATGGGGAAGGGGAGGTGGGGAGGACAGGCTTATCACACCTATTTCGGTGTGGCAGCTGTCACTCAGTCAACCAGTCTGCCATCCATTGCGAAGTTAAACTGTCTGTGTACATATTTGCTTGTCAACTGTAATCCTTCAACCACTGATCTTTGAATTCATGGGCGCTGAAGAGTGGTCGATTATCAGGAGTGAGAGGCGATTATCCAGTGACTTTCATATATAGAAAAAAATTTGGTTCCTTGGGAAACGAGGCAAGTAAGTGGAAAAGGCGATTAAGCGGAGGCGACTGTATATACTATTGCCGCACCCAATGGTTGCAAGCGCACGGTAGTATACATCAGGGATGCCAATGCCTGACCAAAAAAATTCCTGAAAATTGCTTGAGCGCGCGGTGTATCGTCATTTTCAATGGAAACCACCCCAACCGTTGCGGTTTTAATTCTGAATCATTTTCCACAATTATAAGGCATTAAAGTAAACATTAAAACCAAATAAAGGTTAAAGAAAAGTCAATTTTAGAATTATGTCCACGTAACTTAAGGCCTAAATTTCTTCTGCACAGATAAAGTATAGAAATTAATATATCTACACACAGCAAGGAATAGCCATATCAGGGGTGAGTGGGAACTGCAAACTGTCACTTAGGATAAAAATCTAATTTTTTCTTTCATAATTTCACCTCTGAATACATCACCGTGAAATTTAAACAAACAATTACAAGGTGCACGTTATTTTCCTTTAACCATCTCTTTACCCATAACTTACATTTGTCATCTCTTATTTGGTCCTGATAAAATATGCACAAATGAGTAGTGCTTTAACACAAAAATGCTGCTGAAAGCTTGGCGGCATTCTCTTTCTCTTTAATGTCCTTGAAACTCGCCGGAATCCTACTGTTGGTGTTAGTGTTACGATGTGACTATTCCTTGAAAAGTTGAAGTGCGTAGAGCTTAGTCTCTTCTTTCCCGATGTGCCGTAGTTTATTACTGCACAGTGTGCACCACACGTATCCATCTTCTTTCAGCTTACAGATGTAATCAGATTTATAATAATAAATATAATTTATAGAAAACAATGGATTCTGAGTAGGACTATTCATTTTACATCACTGTCCTTTTTGAATGATGACCGAGCGCACTGTTTACACTTTCCGCGAGTTCTAGTGCTAAATATAGCACCGGTATCCCTCTGACCTCGTTAGAGGCATGTGCGCGCGCATTCCGGAAGTTTGTAAAATATCTAACTTCCGGTTTTCGTGCGATTCGTCCTTCGCGTATTTCATTTTCATGAATGTTATCCGGATAACGCTGGATTTTTTTTTCTCCGTCGCTCAAAACGCCGAAATATCCGGATTCTCTTTCCCGCCGCTAAAAACGTCGAAAAATCCGGAAATCCGGATAATTGGCATCCCTGATACATACTATCACAGAATCACAAGGGTTAAGATGAAATTCTATATTTAGATACAGACAGCACTTTGCCTTCGATCACTACTAGGCTTCAGTTCATCATTTCCTTTAGATCTATTATGTTTTTGAGGGGAGTGTTCACAATGATCTGACAGTGTCTGGACTCTGATGTATCTGAAACCAATTCAATGAAATCTTGCTCCCCATACGAAAAAATGCCATTAACCTTTGCGAAAGTCATTCAGGAAAGAAAACAAGTAAAAATAACCTATCAGATCACACCAAACCAAAACAAAGCAATAATAAGTGGGCAGGCGCTATTTCTGCTTAGGTGTTTGAAGTAAAGTCTAATGCTGAAGGTGCCTTACACTACAATTACAGCATTTTTGCCTTTATCCTCTAGTGCCAGTAACCAGCTCGTGCCAGTAATCATTATCATCCATTTGCAACTAGTTTCCCCCGAAATTTATACTGATTTCCCTTGGATTATGACAGCAGACGGTGTTTCATTTATGTATCCAACAAAATAATTTAGAATGGTGGAAAAAGAAATGATTTAGAGGTTTGTACATCAATTTACCGAGACCATGTTGCCCACTGAAACTGAAAGTGGCGATGCAACAACCATGACAGTTTATTGTTTTGTGAAATGAAAAATGCAATAATTTATAAACATTGTGTAAATTGAAAAATAGAGAGCTTAATCTGATTTCCAGTAAAGTTATGTGACATCTGTCTTGTTATGTTTCTCAAGGAAATGACTTTCTCTGCGGGGGAAAAAATTAAGGCCTGACATTGTTAAAGCAGTGGGCTGCATGTCTGTGTTGCTACTCTGGCCATGTGCTTTTCCCCAATAGCGAGATGTTATTTTTTTCCTATTTCCCTACTCATGGTATGAAAGCAACAAAAAATTATCAGTTTACAAGTAAACAGAATATAGCCATGTATTTTATGCACTTATCTGACCTTTCATAGTTTATTTTCCAAAAATATACAAGCGATTTCCCCCTTAAGTCATTTTATCCTGCCCAATACTAGAAAAATCTGTACCGGTGCAACACTTTCGTTGCATATCATATTGGTCCGGAAGTAGGGTGGCGGTAAATGGCACAACGCCGAAGTAGGGGAATATCGACAGAGACAACAACAGCACCGATTTAGTCAAAATATCGATCTAGTCCGTGACCTGTCTATGACTAAATGAACGGGAGGAATTCCATATGTGTGCCAGAAAGATTTACGCATGCAGCACACCGAACCAACAACAAACCCTAACCCTAACCATAAAACTAACCCAATGTCAGGGTTAGGGTTAGAGTAGAGTTAGGGTTAGGGTTAGGGTTAGGGTATGTTGCTGGTTCGGTGTATTGCATGCGGAAATCTTTCTGGCACACATATGGAATTCCTCCCAAATGAACTGTATCATTATCATTGCGGTGCTGTCCTTCGAGATAGCCCAGACATCTATTTCAAGGCGGCAACTGCCTTTTTGTATGCCACTCAATGACTCAAAACGAAGTTTATCTGATGTGAAAATGGTGTTTGATTAAAATCTGAAAGGGAAAGTCTGGCAGGATCCTGTAAGCAAATCTAGTAGGGAAATTGCAGTAGATAATATTAATAAGACGGCGGTTACAGGCACTTCGAGGATAGTCTACAGTCTACTGTTTTACTTGACTAAAACTAGACTAACCTCTCGCCCATCTGGCACTATTTATTTATAGTACAGTGCTCCATAAATCAGAATTTTTTCTGATCCTTGCGAATGCATGCCAAATCAGTGTAAGCCTCCTCACCAATTTGATGACTAGTCTAAGACTAAATGAACTGTACCATTACCATAGCAGTACTGTCCCATGAGAGTGGCGTCCGAATCTGCCATTTTTGGTGTCCAGGCCCTGGCGGTGTTTCCAGCTCTCGATTCAAAATTCTTTCGCCTGAGGCCAGTCTAAATATCATAGCTATTGACATAAGCTGAAAGATAAAATGCAGTCATCGGACGATTGACCACTGCATCCTTATATAGACAGAAGATCTACCTACCTATTCAGACTGCGTGTTCGAGAACAATTTCTTTCTCAGTTGACTCAGTTACCCAGCTTGAAAAAAAACTTGACATTGTGAGGTGATTTCCGTAAAATGCCAGATATTTCAGGTAAACCGCGGCCAAATCGTGCATTTTGACACGTGAAAAGTAATCTATGGTCATTATGGCATCTTATGTATCATCTTATCATTATTCTAGTTTAACATGTGACTTAGAAGTGTTAATTATGCATTAGGCTTCGGCATTTTGTCGTCGTGACGGTGACTTGAAATTACAAGTTTGCGTAGACCACCTGGCAAGTATAGCTCGCTCCAGGGTAGATAAGCGTGTATTTAATAAATAATAATCAGGTTACTTCCCTTACATGATACCTGTCGTGTTCCAATCATCATCTACAAATTGTAGCCAGTAACAGCTCACAGTAAGTTAGAAGAAGGAGACGGATCCAATCATACCGCCTGCTAATGCTAGGGCAGGGTTAAAAAAGCTTATAGTGAGAGAGTCCTTCCCTTTCTGTTGTTCCCTTTCTTTCCCATTTAACAAGATTTCTCTTCCACTGTGCCTCTTAATCCTTGCCCCCACCCCGTTCTGTATTGTTATTTATTCTAACTAACTTATGTCAAGTTTTCGGTTCATGCACCCAGTAGGTCTAGGTTATTTCGAATTCTAGCTGATGCTTTTTGAAGATAGTATGTTTTCTCACCGAGTTGTCCAACTGTACAATTTTATTCTTCACTCAGGGGCCATCTTTGAACAAAAAATAAGATTGGAGGTTTCTTGTATTCGGAGAGCAAAGCAACAAAAGGTCTTCGGAGGAAGATATCTCGGTCCACCAAGTGTTGTGGCACTTTGACTTCCTAACTCTCTAAACGTGCTGGGCCCAGTGGCAGCTCGACTCATTGAACAACGTGAGCAAAGTCCACGTAACAATTTTAGGAATGAAGAAGCAAGGTAAAGTACATGTACATGTATGTAGTTCTGTGCCATATAACCCCATCTTTTTTATTAAAAAAAAAGTTTATTGGCTTTTCTCAAGGAAAGAACAGCGGTTAATTTAAGGAGGCAGGAGGCAGGAGACAGAAGGGGATAAAGAAGCTTTGTTTTTCCTCCTCACTTGCCAGCAGGCTCGCACCGCCTCGCACTGGTTCAGTGATGATTCAGTGTGCTACCTGTGTCAGAGGGCCACGTGAAGATGGGCACGGAAGCAAATGGTCACCTTCTACTCTCTTTGGACTTCTTAAATTTTAAGCATTCATTTCTGTCTGCAAATGAGCGCTGTATAGAACTCAAGACAGACATGCCCTGTTGTTTGTATGGTGAATCAGCTTATCTCGACTAGTCTAATTTTTACCCCAAGTCCTTGGTTTTATTATGGTAATTATGGCCCTCCAGACATTTCGTATAGTTTGCAGACCCAGTTGTCGGAAGCACGAGCCGCCCCTGCCTGGGACACACATGAGTCAGGCTTGGGTACTTTTTCATCACTGAACCTACTTCTAGCCCTGCTCAGAATCCTAACCAAGCACTAGAGTCTAGGTGGGAGACTTTTCTGAAAACTGCCATGTTGGTGACGTTACAAAATACAAACAGCTATTGTCTTTCGCTGATGTTAGACGTCATAGTCTAGCTAATGATGGACCGTTCTGTAACCAATGATCAAAACGATTTCATCCAAACACCAGCTGTCAGTCACATCATTCACGCAAGAACTCGTAAGTGGGTTAGACTAGCATTTGTGGTACAACAGCCGAATTTTTCTATCTTCAAGTCCCGTCATGGAACTAACGTCAATAACAACACAAAGGAGACGAAAATTTGGAATGAGATTATGACTGACAAGACAAACACCCCATTTTACAAATGGGCAGGCAGGCAACGCACCAGCGGCGAAAGAATACCTAGCGCACCGAAAGGCATCATAGACGAATGCATTAGACTCCGTGAAAAAGTTGGACGACTGGCGAATCGGGCGGATTGAAAAGATCTATCGGAGATTGTATTTCGTTGCTATACACATTCTTTTGTTAAAAAAAAGGGTAAAAAAATTAAAGAGGACTGATGTGTATAGTTACCTTTTGTGTATTTTTCTACGAATTCAGGTGAAAACCGCATGTTTTTACGTTACGTAGTTCTCAAGAAATCTGTGACACAAATTTGGCTGAAGCGTTTTATTAATATAGATATAACCAGGTTCCAGTTACAACCGTGTCTTCTATGTGTGTGTGTTGGGAAGGGGGGGGGGGATTTAACTGTATCAATTTGATGTTTGTTTTATTTGCCTGTATCATTATTGTTGTAAAATGTTTAACACTCTGTTCGCGTCAGTTCTCTTTCGGGCATTTCGAGTTAGACTATGATTGTCTTATTTCTCGTTTCATGAAAAGCCAGTCCACACATACAGTTTACAATTCAAGTTTCTACGACATAAGCATCGATTTTGTTGTTTTGTTGTTTTTTTTTCACCACAAGTCTGGAAAACTGATTTAGATCCTACAGTCCAGTGAATTCATTCTTATAAGTCTTTCACGAAAGAAAGTGTATGAAGTGCACTACATAATATGTATGAAGTTGCGTGAGTAGGTATCAACCTGCATACATGACAGCAAACCTTTCTGCATTATTATTATTATTAAGTCAAAACAGTTTTGACGATTCACGTCCTCTTCACTTCGATTGAACATGTGGAGATAAGTAAAGGGGGTAGACTTGACGTTTACAATAAATCACTGCGCCAACTGTCAACGTTTCTCTCCTAGCTGCTTTTGGTACATCTAAATTGATTCTCTTCCCAATCCTGTTATGAAACAATACAGAGACAATATAGATTTCTAGATCTGTAGCTGCTGCGCAGATTCAGACAGAAGGACTTTATCCATCGTTGATAACGGACTGTCGATTAGCAACCAGAGAAATGATGGCCCTCGTTACTCCAAACCAATTAGTGCTGTAGTCTATAACCGTTGTCTTGTTGTATAGATTTGTGCTTGCGTAAACCTACTTACCAAACTAAGGGTAGGTGCGGACACAGTATTAGATCACGTAACAACCATGCCTGTATTCCCCCCGTCCCCCCTCCCCCCCTCCTATTCCAAAAGTTCTAAAATGAGATTATGTAAGAACCAATGGAATGCCTGCTTTATTCTTAAAGCTGAGCCGTCCGATTATGCCCGTGTGAAAGAGAGCCCCGCCTATAAATGACCCGCATGGACATTGAATGGACTCAGATGGATTTGTTTTCAAGTTTCAAATACTAATCGCCTTTATATCAATTATTTTCTAATTTGTAAACATCGGTAAACTAGTGATGTGCAATATTTGTGTGCAGTATAAAATTATTTACTCATGAAATTCGGAAAAATAACACTCGCATTGTGGAGGGAGAGAATAAATTCAAATTAGTGAAAATATCCCATTATGTCTCTTCTCGTCTTTTCTACTCTGAAATGGTCTTTAAGACTAAGTTGAGTAGTTGTAGAGGAAAACATTGCCAATATAATTACAGTATTTGAAAAACGGAGGGCAGAGTAGATCGTAAAAGTCTTGTCGAGGAGGGGTTGGAAAGGCTTCGATACGGTCCTGCTTGAAGGAACCCGTGCAGCATGGAACCAATATAAAAATAAGAGAAAGGGAAAAAAAAAGAGTCACCGTGCAATTATATTTGCCTGAAAGTATAAAGACTTGTTTCAGCTCCGTTGCCTTGGCAACTCTGACGTCAGTGGCAATATAACCTCACGGAGCGAGCCGCTTCGATTGTTTTATATACTGCGTTTGCTGTGAGATGGTCTCTTTGATATACTTCATGAGGGCGTGGTGACAGTGTGGCGTGGTAGGTCTATTAACAGGAAGTTTATCCACCCGGCCCCCGCCTTCCCCCTACCCTCCCTTTTCATGCTTACCTAACTGTACCCTGCTTAAAGAGCATCTGCGTCAACCCAATCCCACCATGGTGTGGCCTCAGTATTACTGAATTGGTTTCCTCTCTTTTTTGTTCGTTATAGACTAGCCCGGTTAGCGAAGTACCCATTTGGAACTAACTTTATCATGTAACTTTGATGCTGCTGTTGTTGTTGTTGTTGATGATTTTGCTGTTGCTGTTGTTAATGATGCTTTTGTTGTCCTTACTTCATATATACAGTATGAATTTGTGTTTTATTTTGTTTTTCTTTCCTGGTGGTTTGGTTTGGGATGGGAAAGGAGCCTTTTTTTTTTTTTGTACATGTACATTTACTTATGTTTAGCATTGTTGCATAATTACAATTTACCAGGAGGGCCGTAGGCAGAATCTACCACCACGCACAACCAGTCTATGATAAGACGAAATGCATGGTCGTGTCTCTGTGTGCAGACATAGAAGAGAGAGAGACGGGAAGAGAGAGAGAGAGAGAGAGAGAGAGAGAGAGAGAGAGAGAGAGAGAGAGAGAGAGAGAGAGANAGAGAGAGAGAGAGAGAGTGAGAAACCTATCTAACGTTCAAACGATATATGAAAGTAGCTGAGACCTTGCAATGTTGTGAGCGACATATCAGGTGGGTATTAAAAAAAAAATCTTTTCAATCTTTAATAACTTCAGTGATTCAAATCTTCTATATTTGAAACTTAGTGCATGCAAGCAAAAAAATAACGTCTACTAAGGCTGCAAATTCAAATCTCTACCTCCTATAGTTAGATTACATGTGAAAACTTCATAACATATCTCACAATGGAATACTAGGCTCGGACTTGGTTGTCACGTTAAACATGGTCGTGTTTGGCTTTTTTTTTTCTTGTTTTGTTTGTTGTCTTAAAACTTGCAAAACTTCATAGATTATGTTTGTCTTAAATGTACTTAAAATTTTATTCCAGTTTATTTTCAACTCTTCCAGTTATTGGACTTTATATTAAATACACTTTTTTTTTTTTTACCAACACGGGTTGAATGCAGCCTGTTCTACTCTCTAGAAACATTCTTTTAACAGACTTCAAAGAATGATGTAAGTCACCCATATACACCAATAACAGATATTTTTATAGCTGTTGAGATTGCCTTTCTTCACCAGACTCCAGATCGCTCAGTTTCCAAGGCGAGCGTGCTATTCTATTACACCACAGGGTTGGGGAGAGGAAGGGGAAGGCGAAGGGGAAGGGAGGAGGATCACTTAACTTCATCTTCAGTTCAATTCTTACTATGATATTAACTATCTGAATATTGTTCCCTTGCTTCCACATATAAGCCTTAGGTTAATCCTCAGTCTTAACACATATCCCAACCGCTCACACTTGGTGGTCAATCTTTAACAAAGTTTTCAGAATGCAAGATAAGTTACCACTATCAGTTATTATATATTATGTCTGCTCATACGGGCATCACAAGCCACAACTCCAACAATCATTACCTCCGTTCTCTACTCTTTCATTGTCAGAGGTGTGTGGCTGGCTAACTTGGCCTATCTACATGGGCTTTCATTGACTGATACATCTTTCATACATCTTTTACTTTGGGAAGCGAAATTTGCTGACGCATTCACACTACTGTTTACCTCTTGCTGAAAGCGGAAGTGATCTTTGTTGGAGCTGACTACTTTAGGAGCGGGCTGTGAGGACAGTCTCTGAATAATTTCTAAAGCTAGTCTACCATTTTTTTTTTTGGAGCCCTGCAGCAAGTTTTCTGATTCTCCGTCAATCCCACTACCATAAAATTGTATTTCTTCACTCACCTATTGTTTCTACTTAATTACTTATTTCTGCGTACATGACTCTATGCCGTGAGCATGTATTTCTTTCATTCATTGTTTTGTTTTGTTTCATTCAGTCTCTTTGCTTTTATCTCTCTTTCTTCCGGTATTCAATTTGTTGCTTACTTCTCTTCATAAACGAATGATGTTAAATACAGACCTTCCACTGACTGATGTCTTGTTTGTTTGTTTTGTTGTTTATCTTTATTTGATTTTTCTTTTTACCTCGCCACAATTTTCTTTCAGGCTGTATCTCGTACGAGGAGTGAAACAAAAGTCTCCGGGCTTTGCTAATTAAAGCTCTTAGGTTTATTCTGGGTTTTGCATTCTACATCATATTCGAAATAGTCTATTTGGGAGTACAAAGATACTAATCTGCTGCCAAGTAAGTTCCAAGCCTAGAAGCATCCCTCTAAAAATCTTCATATGCCAGCAGAAGGGAATGTGATTTGAGAATTCATAATCAGTTCATCTATATAATAAAACGCCAAATTTGTGTCACGGATTTCTTGAGAACTACGTAACGTAAAAACATGCGGTTTTCACCTAAATTCGTAGAAAAATACACAAAAGGTAACTATGCACATCAGTCCTCTTTATTTTATTTACCCTTTAAAAAAAAAAAGAATGTGTATAGCAAGGGAATACAATCTCCGATAGATCATTTCAATCCGCCCAATTCGCCAATCGTCCAACTTTTTCATGGAGTCTAATGCATTCGTCTATGATGCCTTTCGGTGCGCTAGGTATTCTTTCGCCGCTGGTGCGTTGCCTGCCTGCCCATTTGTAAAATGGGGTGTTTGTCTTGTAATCCATAATAATTGAATCGCAGATGGTGTTTGACATGCTGACACACAGTCATCCTGTGGGGTCTCTAGGCTTGGAATTTGAATCAATGGCTGACCTCCAAATGGACCATTTTTAATATTCAAAGCTTGTGGATGAATATAATCTTAAAGTAAGTCCACAGCTTTTATTCACAATTCGGAGACTTTTGGATCGCACCTCGTATAATTATATTTGAAAAGTCCAGCCTGTAATCAGACCTTCGTTTAATCTCTTATTGACGACTCTCTTAGACGTTCCTGCGTCCTTTCACCCTCTGTTTTCCCACTGAAAGTCTCTTCCTGGAATAAATTATCTTGTGGAATAAATTCGCAATCTCAGATGCAGTTTTTAGTACACACAGAAGTGGTCATTTCGAATACTTGTGCAAACAGTTCCTCGGGTTGTTCCTATGAATAATGAAAGAGATAAACAGTGACACTCAAGTGAATATTGTGCTCTCCTGTTTGTCATTTTTCCACCAGGAATTATCGTATTTTTCTCCCAACGGAGTAAACTCAACCCTCATTCACGCAACGTCTGTTGGCCATTTTGCTGTATTATATTTCACTATTCAGAAGTAAAGGGTTCTCGTCATGTGTAAATGAGCCAACAGGTGATGGTTCTAGAACAGATTTCTCTATTGCCTTATCAGCACTGACTGTTGTGTTACAAGGACAAATAGTCTAGGATTTCCATGGACAAACATCAAAACTGGTTTAAAGCTGTGCCATGCGATCTGTACCGCCTAGGCTAACCCCGCCTACAAATGGCTGTAGAGACAGCGTCATCTCCAACGAATTTCCTTTATTATTTCATATAGACATTTTGGGCAAATAAAACAAAAAAAGTTGGGTATGATCTCGATTTTTCTTTGCTTGATCCTGTAGGGTATAACTGAATTCTGATATAACGAGAAGTTTGGACAATATAATTTCTAAGCTATGCTTTCATATAGCTCTAAGCTCCCTCTTACTTAATGTAGAAGGCTAGTGATTCCCTTTAAAGCAGAGTTCCCACTAAGCTGTGGCCCTTATAATGGTCTTCACTATAATACTAGTCATTATATTCCATTCAGAGTGTACTATGTTATCAACTGAATATTACAGGTGTCTCTGTATTTTATACCAGCACAAAAGAACGTGTTGAACTTTAGTGAGTTTAGCAATGTTATATCTTTGAATATGTAATCAACTGCAAGGATAATCCATCTGGTCGAATTATTGGGCTCGTTATTTTAATCCTGTCACAGAGATAAGCCGAGTACTTCTAAACGTGAAATTCTGAGATGCATTCAGATCAACATTAGATGAAGTTATGGATGTTGTCCACTCCTCATTACAAATGTTGCATTAGCTTGTTATTATTACTTAATAATATAAATGATTATATTAATAATAGAATATTATATGATATTATAATATTAACTGCTGCGTATATTCACTGCTCCACATTATTATGGTTGTTTATTTTGATACTCAGCTGTTGTTCTTGCTGATGACGGGGTGGAGGAGAAGCTAACATAATTCTGCACTCTAGCATATGTGAGCGTCGGGAAGTGTGTTAGGGTCACGGGTGAACACTAGGTTGGCACGTGGAAGTAGGGACCGATTCAGGCAGTAGGTATTTAAGGATTAAATTGCTGTGAAGTTAGCGTCCCTGTAGTGTAGTGGTAACACGCTCGGACTTGCAAGCTGAGAGACCCTGGTTCGATCCCCGGCAAGGACAGAAAATTTCTAGTGTGGGTTTTTTCGGCCCTTCTTCTCAAAATTGATCATTCACAGTAATTTGGTAAAATCCCTGGTGACACACTTCCTTAAAATAAAATGTAACATCTGAAAAATTATCTGACTCAGCTCACCTTCCTCCCCCTTAAATATGTATAAAGAGATGAATACCATACACCAGCTGTATATGCCTTTCCACCCGGTTACACATATATTATAAACTGGGTGAGAGAGTACATTATCCATTATTTTATCATTCATCCTGTTCCTATGTCTACTAAGCTGATTATCACGAGGAAAGGAAACTGAAGTTCATCTATGTTGCCTGTACAGCCTCTTACAGTACGTTGACTCAGGTCTGCTCCTCTTTCCACAGCGATAATTTTGCAACTACTGCACAAAATCGCCTGAAATTTAAAACTGGCATTCAGATGATATTGACTCAATGATATCATTTTTTTAAAATATTTTCTGGACTCGGTAATGTTGAAAATCTTTTATATCTTATTTAAAAAAAAAAAAAAGAAGAAGACAGCACTGCAGCGGAAAAACTACCACGAAACGGTGGTTTACAGTATAGTAATTAGGTATTTTCAGCTCCATCACGTGACCTAGGAAATCTTGCTCCCACGTTGATTTGTTTACATGCTCTGCTTATGTATGATTACTCGTCATTTATCAAAATAGCCTAGCAATCCCTAGATCACGTGGTGTAACTGACCCGTCTGAAAATACCTCATTGGTTCCCCAGGTTGAAAGAATTTTTTTTTTTTAATTATTCCCACTGTCAACAAACCAGGATCATCGGCCATGTCTAGTCATGAGATTGTATTGACTGGTGTACTTAGCACTGAAAATTAATGGGGTCGTCTCAAATCATTTTATTACAGCTAATGAACTCTTTCATTTCATTCATACAGTCTTTGTTATTAGCGCTAGCTGTCTCTCCCCAAGCTTTTAATTCGAAAAATTTCATTTTTATTTGACGGAAGTGATAATTTTTCTTCTTTTTTTTTTTTGAGTCCATTACTCAGTCTTACAAAGTGACTATGATTATGATTATGATAAAGATTTGATTTCATGACGACCGGGCATTTATGAGGAAAAGTCAACAGTAAGGCCTTCATTTCTTTTATGATCAAATCATTTTATAATGAGTATTAACTCACGCCTGTTGTCCACACTGCAATGTCCGACCTAGACCAAAAATATTTGACACGTCATTCTGTAATTATTAGGAGAGTGAATTTTATTTGTAAACATCAATTGATATCAAACGTTGTCGGGTCGGATGATGCCACCCTTCAGTAGGAAAGTGAGAACTTAGCGAAATGGCGAGAGAAAAAGAGAGAGAGAGAGAGAGAGAGAGAGAGAGAGAGAGAGAGAGAGGAGAGAGAGAGAGAGAGAGAGAGAGAGAGAGACAGACAGACGGCCAGAGAGAGAGAGAGATGGGGGAAGGGGTGGCGGAATTTTGAATACATGACATGATGAAAGCATAAGAGATGAAAGTAGAAATCTAAAGAAAACAAAAAGGGCATCAGGATGACTAAGCATATATTATTGGGGATGGCGTATTAGGGTGGGGGGAGGGGGCGTGAGGGGCGTATTTGTAAGGGGAATTGGGAAAGCAAATCACAGCCACTAATGTTTGTTGTTTGTTTGTTTGTTTATTTGCTTTTTTTTTTTTAAGTTGTAGGTTTGTCTTTGGGTTACTCTGTGTAGTGGTACACGGTATAATAACGGTGTGGCCGGGACTTTCATAAGGTTACCGTTATTACTGTGCCCCGTAGTTCCCTAGTTAGGCTACGGGAACAAGAGAGACATCCTGAACCCTTTTTCTCGTGACTTAACATGCAGACTTCGCTCATTGTTAATTGTTAATGTACCGCGTGATAGCTCCTGGCCCTGGTCCTCAGCCTAAAAAAAAAGTAATGTGTCGAGTTCACCCATACATTGACTGCCAAACTAGACATAGTGTATTCATGCGGAAACTTGTGCGAAAATGACGCAGTTATGCCGTAACAGCCAGATTTTCTCTCCTCTAGTCCCGTTATGAAAAGGTTATATTTAACAATATTGAAGAGGAGAGAGAAACGTTATTGAGACAATGCCCGGTACAGCCGAGTTCCCGTTATAACAGTGCTTTGTTATAGATGAGTTTCACTGTATTCTTTATTCTCTTTCTGTCTTTATCTCCTATTATCTGCTACTTTTGATATGACGGGAATAGGAGGAGCAGATCAACTCCTTAGCCTTGCCTCCCCCCTCCGGCCCCNCGCTGTGGTCATTCGTCAAGTGATGAGATGCTAAGAGCTATGAGTGATTAGCAGACGACATGTAATTTGCCCGCCTGCTGAGATCAATCAGTTCTGGACTCTGTTACTGAGTTAGACAAGATTTCGTGTTTCCAATCACCAGTGAAGAGAATCTATCACGAGCATGACCCTGTCCAAAGGTTCTAAGTTTTTACTGTGTGCGTACCGCCATGGACAGCAACTTGTGAACTTCCGGTCACAGGTCCTGCCAACCTCCGTTTCACTCATATCATCAGTTTTGACGTGTATTTCTAACGCATTCCACAATTTAGATCTTGGTTAAATTTAGTTCTTGGTTCTATTTTGTTTAGAATTCAAAGACGATTTGAATGACATTGTTGGAAGTTAGGTACAATATTATGCGCTCATGAGAGACGCGACCTCTTCATTGTTATAAAATGTTTGTTTTCAATCACAGACTTCCCCAAACCTCAGTTTCTGGAATACAACGCTACAAGTCCCCCCCCCCCC
>JAWQUT010000174.1:852055-871806 GCA_033807755.1 Ellobium chinense
AACTGAGAATAATAAGGCGGTGCTCATACCTACACTTTGAGATTAGATCTAGTCTAGACGTCTAGACTGGTTGGATGTAAGAAAATAGACTAATCATAATTCATAATCTCAAAGACTAGACCCACGCACGACCTCATAATTCGCAAGTTTCTTTTAATTAACTTGCATAAATAGCAGCTTATATTAATGTCTGATTAAATTATGTGTGTATCCCACAGTGATTCCTGAGCCAGTTATTGTAAGATTTAGTTTTGTTGTTACTTCTTTCGAGTCATCTTCATCCAAAGAGCTGTCGAGTCGGCTACCCTAAAAGTTACACATCTATATTAATAGAACGCTTCAGCCAAATTTGTGTCACAGATTTCTTGAGAACTACGTAACGTAAAAACATGCGGTTTTCACATAAATTCGTAGAAAAATACACAAAAAGTAACTATACACATCAGTCCTCTTTATTTTTTTTGCCCTTTAAAAAAAAAAAGAATGTGTATTGTAACGAAATACAATCTCCGATAGATCTTTTTAATCCGCCCCTTTCTCCAATCGTCCAACTTTTTCACGGAGTCTAATGCATTCGTCTATGATGCCTTTCGGTGCGCTAGGTATTCTTTCGCCGCTGGTGCGTTGCCTGCCTGCCCATTTGTAAAATGGGGTGTTAGTCTTGTAATATATCATAATTTGGGAACCCCTTCCTTCTCCTATCTGTACTCAACATATTATTACCCGGCTGTTTCCTCACATGTCACAAGAGACAGATCACACAAGTGTTGTCTGTCCTGGTGAAAATTGCGCACACTTACTGCCGAGATCTATTTACATCCAAGACGTGTGGACACACAGCCAGTATAGATCTATCTTCCTGTCTCTTCCAGTTAGATAATTATAATGCTTACTAAACTCGATTGGTAACGCGTTTCCTTTGTCTACCTTTGGCTTCTGCTGAGACTTTGTCGTGATTACGGCACAGTGTATAAAGCCCACAAGGCGCCTAAGTGACTCTTGGTGACAAAAAGAGTAGATGAGTTTAGTCTATATTGTTTATTGATTAAAAAGAAATGCAGGTTTTTGGATTAAATGGCGTTTTGTAATTCCTCTCGTGGGTATGGAAATTTCAGTAACGATTTCTATTATGTTTAGTTATTACTGATAATAACAAGCCTTGACGACAGTTTGCAGCTTTATAATATACTGTACCATTATAGGAGTTTAATATCTTTGCCTCACTCTTTTAGCATAGGCCGTTAGTATAGCATGAAATGCCTAGCCGCATAAAAACTCCCCCCCCCCCCCCNCCCCCCCCCCCCCCCAAAACACACACACACACTGCACTAGAGCAAGAGGTGGTCAGCATATCTGATGAACTTTCCTTAACCCCTTCCTTCGCTACGTATGATGTACATATGATCGGGAAGTGGAATTATGGTGTCGTTTCTGATGTTTCCTTCATTCTATTTCCTATAAAATGAACAATTTCAACACAGACCTACAGGTTAATGAGCTCATGACAAAATGACAGAAACAAGGGATTGTCCAGGGCTAGAGGATAAAATTTGATAAATCACTTTCTAAAATCCAGGCCTAAATGTGGGTTTTATGTGCCTCTAATAGACAATCCTATTATGTCTCAGGAAATGTATGTAAAATTTTATTCCTGTAACGTTGCTGGTTCCTTTGGTACATATAAGCATCCTTTATAGAGGGAGATTTTTTTATGTTATGCCCGTCAGAAGGACATATATTTAAGATTGTGCAGTTCCAGTAGAGTGACACATAAATTTCTGTAAAGCTCTACCCTGACAGCAGCTAGTTTCGGTTTGTATTTAAAGAATACATTAACACCAGCTGGAAAAAAACAAAACAAAACCAAAACAAATTTGTGTAAACTCAAAGCTTTTCAGAAAGTAACGTAAGTGACGTGGTATTCTGTTGAAATTGCTCGATTCCTAAGATACATTATAAGTGGCTTTTTAAACCACTTTGATAGAAATTTAACCGTTTCACCAGAAGCTGTTCACAACTTTTGTGCTGTGCTTCATAAGGAATACCCTATATATTATAGCAGTAGTTCATGCCTGAACCGAAGGCTTTCAAAGGTATTCTTTTGATAGGCAGACAATCCTTACTACGGAAGTAGCCATGGCCCTTGGTTTGCGATCGAATTTGATGTGAGTTTGCTTGCAAATATCTAGGTATTATGGACACGCACGACGAGCAAGGGAAGGGGGGAAAGGAGGGCGATAGATAATAATACTGTATAATACTATATATTTCATTCTGCTAACTTTCGGCTAAATGTATATATTTGATAGTCCCTTTTCTTCGTTCTTTCCTTGTAAACATAACAACTGTGAGAGATTTCGATACTCTAAATATTGTTTGATGTGACAACTATATGATTATCAAAATTTCGGTAATATTTAATACTGAGCTAATTTGTTCCCATTAGACATTTCAGCACTTTAACCGTATTCGTTCTCATAAAATATCCATCGATACTCGAGTAATGGTTTTCACGGCCAAATAACCAGTTTCCTTCGGGATAACCGATCAGACGAACTAATCCCAAAACTGACGTCACTAACACATGTTTTTCTGTCTCGAAAAGTACCACACAACATTTCTCTGTTTGTTTGTTTGTTTTTGTTTGTTTGTTTTTTGTTTTTTTTTGTAAACCCAAATTGGCGACCATGTTTGTAGACTACGAGCTAGTCGCTGCGTTTTGAGAGTATGTTTCTATGGCCAGAGGTATAGCTATTATTAGAGCTTCTGTGGATTAATTTTTCGTGATACCACCTAAATATCTATTCTAGGCAGTCGCCATCTAGCGGATGAAAAATGACGTGGACTCCACTAGATATAGCATTTTACGTCTGTCTGTAATAGTAGGCTAGAAGGGCAGTGTCCGCAAATTAGACGATTAGTCTCCTGATGACGCACTTCTAAATTTGATACCTTTCCCCGCAGTCATAATACGAATACAGCTTAAATACCAGTAAAAAATAGGCTTTGCTTACCGGTACGGAGAGAAATTCAATCTCATTCAATTAAGGTTGCGAAAGCCAAATTGTGAAAGCCTATTTGCGCCGTATAATAAAAATAATCTGGAAATAGGGTGATTCGGTTGGACAACCAGACTACCTTGTGGGGAGTATTCTGGCTAGACAGACAGACGTGTACGAGTGATTTCATCGCTTCAGATTATGATGATTTTTTTGTCACAATCTGTTCTTGAACAGATTTTATATCCTGTTGCTATTCACTCTGACAGTTTGGGAATTTAGACCTATTAGGCTCATGACACCTTAACCGCTATTCTTGGTCTTTCGAAGAGAGGAAATAATAATGATAATAATAATAATAATATTAGAATAGCAATAATAATACCAATGCCAATAAAAAATAATAATAATAGTGAGGTTTATGTGTATGGTATTTAAGCCAATGCTCGCTCTTGCAACTTCACATTATCAGTATCCCAGCAGGCCAGATCACTCAATACCATTCTGTATTCTCTGAGGGGTTTGCCTTGCCGCTGCCATATACAGGCCCTGAACACTAGCAGTCTGACAATTTCTATCACTGCCTATTGCCAGATACCTATACTGCAGCTAGATGGACTGAGACAAATGTAAATGAAATATCTCTCCAAAGAAATCGCAACATGGCCATGGCTAAAATCGAACAATGGCTTTAAGATCCCAGTTCCATCGTCCTAACCAGTCGGCCAAATTATTCCAAGCAATCATGCTATGTCACGCCGCTAATTATAGCAAAGTTTAATTCAGTCTGATTTAAGTTTCATTTCCAAGAAGGTTTACTTTGTTAGGTCCAGCCTCAAAGTCATTTAACAGATTTTCTGGCATAGACTAGACTGTCCCAGTTAAGTGACATCAACTATTTATTTATTCATTATTAAATAGGAATGCCCTGATTTTAAAGTGTATGATCGATCACAGACGGCAATACAAAAGATCACGGCAAAATTTCTACGTCAGACTTTGGTCATATTTGAATGAGTGTATTTGGTTGTTAAACATGAGTCAAACATTTTATTTAAATATTGCATAAAAACTTTGCAGGTGTCTTGTTTGCTCTCCATCAGAACGGTGCGGACTGTGACCTAGGGTGAAGAAACTTCATATCAACACGTCTAGTCTTTGAACTATGAAAGCAACAATCTATCTGAATCGAGGCTGTGTACAGGGCCATTTGTAGGCGGGGCTTGTCTTTCGACAGTAACAATCAGATGTCGTACATCTTTTAACTCTTGATGTTTTCCTCATTGTTCTCGTTTAGCTACAGTTGACTTTTCTCCTGTCAACTTTTCTTTTTCTGACAAGCCTGTCTGTCGTATGTCTTCTCTGATTTAAGTGCGTTAATTTGTTCAAAATTTCTCTTTCTATGTCTTCTCTCTCTCTCTCTCTCTCTCTCTCTCTCTCTCTCTCTCTCTCTCTCTCAACCTCTTTCTCTCTCTATTTCTGTCCCTTTTTCTTCTTCTGCTGAAATATAAACTGACTTGAATCTATTTTTGATACCGTTGCCCGTTGCTGCCATTATTGTTGTTCCTGGTTTGTTGTTGTTGTTGTTGTTGTTGGTGGTGGTGGTGGTGGTGGTCATGGTCGTTGTCGTCGTCGTTGTTGGTGTTGTTGTTGTTGTTGTTGTTGTACCTGCCGCGGCATGCTTTGTGCACAAATAGATCAATGACGTAGAACTGAGAAATGACGCAATTTATTGGTCAAGTGAAATAAAGTTAAGTCATTTTAATCCTCTTTAACTGATTCTGACGATGTCCACGTAGTTCCACGAAGGAATTTCAGAGGTAAACAAGGACATCCCATGGCATATTTAGTCTTACCAACAGAACTTAGCAACTCGACAGCAGTTTCACCTCCTCCTTCCTATCCCCCTCCCTTTAATAAGACGAGAAATACTGATGATGCCCGCGCGCGCGCGCGCACACACACACAGACACACACACACACAGACACACACACACATGCATGCACACACACACGCACGCACGCATGCACGCGCGCGCACACACACACACACGCACGCACGCACACTCACGCACACACACACACACACACACACACACACACACCAGTTTATCCTTCTACTGTACTATAACAGCTAAGTCGATAACAATATCAAGCGCACTTTCCTTTCCACACTCTATTCACAAAATCACCCAAATAATTATTTAGCGTTTCAGAAAGCGCGGCATAGACTATACGTCAGAAAAGATGCCATTTTCTTTGTCAGATGCGTGTGTCAAGGGGAAGTATTTCTACAGTGCATAAAACGATAAACTGGAAAGAAGATGCAGAATATTATGATGCGCAACTGCCATATTCAGTCCACACTGTGTTGTATAGTGCGCTTTCAAGCTGAAAAAAAGGATTGAAATGTTGAGGGGTGTTATGACGTAATAAACGCTCACAGGAATTTAGGCCGTGCAGGGTGTAGAAAATAAAGAAAAGAAAAGAATAATTTTCAGACTTCAGGTCTCAAAAGTTTATTTTCATTGTTAGAATGTTACAAAAATATAGACATGTAGCAGCCATTGGTTAGTACAACAAATGGACAACCACATAAATAAACATTAAGGCTTAAAAAAAAGTATATCAGTATTAAACAACTATTAGAATGTTTACTACGGTAAATTTTAAATAAATGCGTTTTTATTTTCCCCCGGCAGAAGCCAGCGATCGGGGGAATAAACGAGAGACACAAAGAGAGGTAGGGAGAGTCGCGAGAGACAGAGAGTCGGATAAAGAGAGAGAGAGAGAGAGAGAGTCGGATAAAGAGAGAGAGAGAGAGAGAGATTAAAACGGATAGCGGGCGTGGCGGAAGCATAATAGCCTGAATGTACGTGAGAATTAATATCGGATACTGAGATGGCTCGGGCAGAGTTGGGAACAAAAAATTGATAACGAACAGGCAAAAGACCTGGGGAGGGAGAGGAACGGAACGCGGGTGGAGTCGGGGACGAAATCGAAGACACACAGTGTTGACATGTGGCATTCTGAGGTGGGTCATACTGATTATATTTATCAATGCCTTCTTCTCACGATGGAGTGTTGGATGTCTTTCTGTTGTGCTCACGCTTGAAGCCTTGACTCGCCTCTGTCAATTTATTGTGCTCATTTTTAATCGTTTAGCATGAATCTACGTCACTCGCGCGCGTGGTCGAGAGTACATTGTGTATAGTAATATCATGTGTTCACTAAGCCAGTCCTTACAGTGACAACCACTATCAGTGATTCAGGCTGTTGTTTATACACTAAGTTGTAGATTCCTTTATCAGGCTTGTGTGTATTGTTTATCTGACGTGTTTCCAACTATGGTCTATACATTGAGCTGACGGGTTAGTACTGTTTTGCGTTTAAATTCCAGGAAAGCTTTTACAGGCTGATGTCCTTTGAGGTCAGCGTCTGGAAAGTACTGACCAAACTGAGCTGAACTGACGTGAACTGTTGAGTTTTCTATAACAAAGGAATACAAACAGCGGCTTTGAGGTTTATTATCCTCTCTACCAGACCAGACCCGACAAGGAGGAGTCATGTTTTGCAGGTAAATGTTTTTTATAGATAGTACGACCTCTCGATCTCGCTTGTCAGGGAACTTGTGCGTTGTTTGGAGTTGGTGAGCTGTTCAAATACAGGATAAATGTTAATACTCGTATTATAGAGAACACAAGACTTGAATCTAGGCTTTACAATCTGTGTAAGAGTTGGACGAATATATGAGGTTCGAAGTCTTCAGATACTAGTCTAAATTCTTTGCTAGATATTATTTAAGAACTTGCGCATTAAGATGGGATCTCTTACCATCGTAAGAATTACATTAACTCTGCATGTTGAACGCTACTAAAGATGCATTCGGTACCGATGCACTAATGTAATTCTTACGATGGACGAGATATCATCGTTATTGCGCAAGCTCTCATTTCTGATTATTGCTATATAAGAGGCCAATTCTAATGACATTTCATGTTCTTCCCTCCCCCCAAAGATATTGAGACAACCCACATTGAAATTACCAAGTTAGACTAAGTCGTTTTTCTGTCTTTATTAAAATATCGTATATCCATGTCAACCTAGTAGGACATGAGACCTTTCAGAGTTCCACATGTTTTTCTCTTATGAAATTTAAGTGGAATGATGAATTAGGCCTATTTTCTTGAGAATTTCACGTAAAGAGAGCTAACTCTGATTTTAATACTCACATTATATGAAAATTTACGAGCTGGGCACTCACGACCGTTTTCTTGGTGGCTTTATCAACCTTCACTACACTTTTGATTAAATATTTTTGGAATTAACTCAAATGACCAGACCAGTCTCATGTATTATGCACGCACTGGGCACTGCAAGCCACAGCTCATTACTTCCGCCTCGCTACCTCTCCATTGCCAGTGGAATATGATTGGCTAAGACGACCTCTTACTTTGGCTTTCATTGGCTCATGCATTTTTTTTATTTTTAGGAGCGAAATTTGATGAACAAAACCACACTTTTATTTACGTTTACATTTTGCTTAAACCAGAAATTGGGTTTGTTGGAGTTGATTACCTAGGAAAAGTATTTTCAGAATGCATTCCTCCAGGTCAGAACTATGAGAAGTGTGAAAAGAGTGACCACTGACCAGTGTGAGAATGATTGGACTCCACAATACATTTTATTACATAAAATAGAGATAGAACTAGGCAATCGCCCTCATGTCAAAGAAAATAAAAAATGAATGAAATAAAAAGACAGGAATGAATCTTTCGATTAAAGAACGGTTTTCAAAAGCTCAGAAGCGGACCCTGAGTGATTTTGGATACAGGGCAATAACATAAAAGTAATTGCTCTTCTTCTTTACAGTTTTATTCACTCTTCAATATCATAACTCTTGATGGAATCCAGATTTCAGGCTCTATTTTGAATTATGACTTAAATGAATTAAGTAAATCTAGAATGCATCCCTGACACCTCTATAAACTCATTTTTCAACAAATTGTTCATTTACAGAGATTTGGAAACAAAAAGACTCCTCAAATTCCTGGCTCTGGAGTTAGACTTTTATTCTGGAGATTTTTGCTTTTGTAAGACCGTATCAGCACATTTTGTCGACACTGAGTTATTGGCATTGTAGGTTTAAATCATAACGGATCTGATAATCTGAGGTCTTATATCATAATTCAATGAATAAAGAAGATATTATTCGATATTCAAAACTATGATCCAAACTCGTTGTGACAAACAGCTTTATTTCCTTCAAAAGCTTTCTAATACTTTGATAAAAAAAAAAGTGGATATTATTATGTGGTCTTGTAACATAATACTCCTGTATCTTACTCAAAGAGAGAAATCACTCAACACCCAACAATTTTGTTACTCATTCTGTAGCTTAGGGTGGACGAAAGTGCTGTTGACCTAGGGTCATACTACTCTAAAGATGGAAAATATCCATAGATCCACTATAATTCATTATCAGCATATCAGAAGTGTAGATTGGTTCACATGTGCACAAACACCTGGGAGCTTGCGCATTAACGATGGGATCTCTTACCATCATAAGAATTACATTAACTCTGCATGTTGAAGCCACTATTCAGCACCGTAGTGTTAATGTAATATAGGCTCACGCACCCACCCAAAGACCCACCGTCTGTGTTGGCGCAGAAGAAAGTATTCCACAAAAAGGGTCAGATGCAAATGTTCATATCAGACTGCTCAAGAATTTAATTGAATCCCCGTCAGACCACCAACAATTGGCGAGAGAATGTCTGTGAAACACTACCGAAAATACCACCAGAGAATTCCGCTACTGCTGGGTCTCAAACCCAGGACTTCATCCCCTAGAGACAAACGCTTCATCTCTTAGCCACCAAGTCGGCGACAGATCAGGGAACATAATATACAAGCTCAAGCACATGTTTTTGTTTGCGCTAATGAAATCAGCCGTATACGATTCTCTTTCTTCTACATAGAGTTTGTGCTAATGAAAACAGCCGTATACGATTCTCTTTCTTCTACATAGAGTTTGTGCTAATGAAAACAGCTGTGTACGATTCTCTTTCTTCTACATATAGTTTGTGCTAATGAAAACAGCTGTAAACGATTCTCTTTCTTATACATATAGTTTGTGCTAATGAAAACAGCTGTGTACGATTCTCTTTCTTATACATATAGTTTGTGCTAATGAAAACAGCTGTGNTTGGCACCGTTTGGTCTGGTTTGCACATTTGTTTGTACTGAAAAGAAGAAGTGTTTGGTTGGACTCTATTCTAATATTATAGTAATAAATTTCATGTGTGGAACGGACATATTTCTTAATTTCTTGATGGAGTGAACTTCTGTCTTTATTGTGACTGTGACTGGGGTGCTTGACTCCCTTCCTAAGCCTCATACCCTAATAATAATTTAGGGACTTATTATTTACCACCATCATCATCACCCCAGTGTTGCGTGGGATCTGTCTGTATCTACCACCTTTATGCCCCCACCCGCTCACATACATATAGTTTGTGCTAATGAAAACAGCTGTGTACGATTCTCTTTCTTATACATATAGTTTGTGCTAATGAAAACAGCTGTGTACGATTCTCTTTCTTATACATATAGTTTGTGCTAATGAAAACAGCTGTATACAATTCTCTTTCTTTTACATATAGTTTGTGCTAATGAAAACAGCTGTGTACGATTCTCTTTCTTATACATATGAGCCATTCTCAAAAGGTGGAAACCAAAATGTGACAAGAGAGCACATTTTTAAATTTGTAAAAACAATGTTAAAANCAGCTGTATACAATTCTTTTTCTTCTACATATAGTTTGTGCTAATGAAAACAGCTGTATACGATTCTCTTTCTTCTACATAGAGCATTAGTGTGATTTAGCCGCTTCTGGAACTCGAACCAAAGGCATTTATTTCCTATAGTTAACCTCTTTTTCTCTTGGCCACCCTATCGGCGGTACTTGGTAAGTATGTACAGTTGAATCACATAAGGCTCCTCTTTGGTACCCATGGTTGTATACAGTTCTCTTTTTCTACAAACCTCGTTATTATGAAATACGACATTGTAGATTGACAAAAAGGATCTCGTAAAGGATCATGTTCTAAAGCAAGACGAAATTTCCCAACTGGTTTGAAAGATATGGAGATATTGAATCTTCTTTCTTCTGTCAGTGGAAAAAAGAAGACTTTTATCCTCAACACTAAAAGCTAGAAACTCAACATTAGAGGCAACATGTTTCACGTTTATAAGATAAAAGAACATGTTGTAATTAACTAGGAGTGTTTCAGGACAATCCATTAACAACTACTTTCACATCGACCGCCTCGACAGATAATGTTTCCACATTTCACCGCATTAAATCTCTAGAGGAAAATTACGAAGCTTTACACGTTTCTGTGTAGATTTCACACAGACCTGTGACTAATGGGCGCCAATTGCTAGCTTTGATTACAAGCGAGGTCATTTCTGAGATTTTTCTGAACAATTTCCCTCTAGAATGCTTCTAAAATTGCTATTTAGCTGAGTCGACTATTATGTGATTTGGCTAGACGCCAGGGACTGACCCAGATTACGTGCTCTTTGAGAAACTTTAATTTCTGAAGACATTTGTTTAGCTAGATTAATCCTCCTGACGCGAGCGCTGCCTTAATCGATGTCTTTGTTTGTGGTTATATTACTACAAGACTAACACCCAATTTTACAAATGGGCAGACAGGCAACGCACCAGCGGTGAAAGAATACCTAGCGCACCGAAAGGCATCATAAACGAATGCATTAGACTCCGTGAAAAAGTTGGACGATTGGCGAATCGGGCGGATTGAAAAGATCTATCGGAGATTGTATTTCGTTGCTATACACATTCTTTTTTTTTTTAAAAGGGTTAAAAAAATAAAGAGGACTGATGTGTACAGTTACTTTTGTTTATTTTTCTACGAATTTATGTGAAAACCGCATGTTTTTACGTTACGTAGTTCTCAAGAAATCTGTGACACAAATTTGGCTGAAGTGTTTTATTAATTTAAGATTACTATCTTGTTGTTCTGTCCATTGAGGCTGGTCACAGTTTCCTCTAACTACTCCTTCTATAGGGAAACCATTCTGTCTAGTAGCTGCCCTTCTTTCTTTAGCAGCCGTAGACTCGTAACTATAACACAGTTGAAAATTAGAGAGAGAATGACTGAGAAAGAGAGAGAGAGAGAGAGAGAGAGAGAGAGAGAGAGAAAGAGAGAGAGAAAGAGAGAGAGAGAGAGAGAGAGAGAGAGANGAATCGGGCGGATTGAAAAGATCTATCGGAGATTGTATTTCGTTGCTATACACATTCTTTTTTTTTTTTTAAAAAGGGTTTAAAAAATAAAGAGGACTGATGTGTATAGTTACTTTTTGTGTATTTTTCTACGAATTTAGGTGAAAACCGCATGTTTTTACGTTACGTAGTTCTCAAGAAATATGTGACACAAATTTGGCTGAAGCTTTTTTATTAATTTAAGATTACTATCTTGTTGTTCTGTCCTTTGAGGCTGGTCACAATTTCCTCTAACTACTTCTTCTATAAGGAAACCATTCTGTCTAGTAGCTGCTCTTCTTTTGGTGGTAGTCGTAGACTCGTAACTATAACACAGTTGAAAATTAGAGAGAGAATGAATGAGAAATAGAAAGAGAGAGAGAGAGAGAGAGAGAGAGAGAGAGAGAGAGAGAGAGAGGAAAGAAAAGAGATATAAAGACAGAAAGAGAAAGAGAGAGAATGTGTGCGCTTAAGTGTGTGTGTGTGTGTGTGTATGTGTGTGTGTGCGCGCGCGCGCGCGTGTTAGTGTGTGTGTGTGTGTTGTGTGTGCGCATGTGTGTGTGTATTAATGTATGTGTGCGCGTTTACGTGTCTGCACGTGTGTATATGTATTCATATGTGTGCATGTGTGTATCTGTGTGTGTATGTGTGTGTGTGTGTGTGTGTGTGTGTGTGTGAGTGTGTGTGAGAGTGCGCGCGCGCGTGCGTATGTCTGTGTCTGTTTGTCTCAGTTTGATAGAAGAAAGGGTGGGTAGGGGAATGGGAGGATAATCCAATACCAAAAGAGTAGCAGTCAACGTATTAAACTCTCTACCTGCCACATTTTAACACCGTGTTTTGTGTCATGTAGAAAATGTAGTGTGGCCGACATGGGATTAGTGTTTTATTTATCGGGGCTGCATTAAAGTTGTGCGCCGCGTCGCCTGCAGCTTCAGAAACGGATTCAGAGTCCGCACTGTCCCCTACATTACAGTCGAGAGAGAGAGAGTGAGAGAGAGAGAGAGAGAGTGAGAGAGAGAGAGAGAGAAAGAGATAGAGATAGAGAGTGAAAATATTACGTGTGTGTGTGTGTGTGTGTGTGTGTGTGTGTGTGTGTGTGTGTGTGTGTGTGAGCGAGAGAGAGAGAGAGAGAGAGAGAGAGAGAGAGAGAGAGAGAGAAAGAAAGAAAGAAAAGGAATATCAGTAATTCTCCTAAGAAATTTTGCGTTCCATCCATATCGCGTTAATGTTACTTGGAAAAGTGGGTGGGGTGAGGGTGGGGGGTAGAAGTAAATTACACATCGCGGATGCTCGCCTTAAATAGCGGGTCGTCTATCTGGCATGAAACTCCTCATTTCAACAGACAGCTTGTAGGTGTAGTAGGTTAGCCTGGCACCGATATTCACATCCACCACTGTTATTACTTGCTGCTATTATTGTTCCTGTAAATTAATTTTCAGCCACTCTGGTTGCTCAGATGTCCTTGTCACATTAACCAGACAAAGATTTTCCAGGTCTTAAAACACTTTTATGTTGATATTTCGTAGATGAAAATAGTCTTGTTGTTAGCTCTTAATAATCATTTTTACATATCGTTTGTTTATTCCTCTTTCACTTTTTATGAGACTTTTTTTTTTATGTTTGCCACATTTTGTTTGCTCTCCGCTTCATTTTTTCACACTGTGGTACAGAAAATTTTTTTTAAAAAGGCAGCCTAGTTGTATTAAATCTCTTCTTGGAAAAAAACGAACCCTTTGGTTGTTTTTGTGTTAGTTTCACACAGTGCTGTGACTAGACTAATGCCATCAGTTGCCAGGTTTGATTACAAACGACGATACTTCTAGGATTATTCTAAGCAATTTTCCTTCAAAATTTCTTTAGAAATGCGATTTAGCTGAGTCGACGGTTACATGATTTGACTCGACGCCAAGAATGACTCCGATTACATACCGAATCAGCGAGGCAAGACAAACAATAGGTTACAGACCTGTAATAGGATTGGATCCTTTTTTCCTCTATGGGCTATATTAACATTTTGAGCTGCCCTCTGAACCCAAAGTTTTAGCTTTCACCCAGACCCATACCAGATTGAAGCTCACTATGTGGCCCAAATTTTAAGACTTACCCAACCTTAGCAAGCCTATTGAAATTTTGAGCTTGGTTGCTATTTGACAACAGAGCCTATATTTTTCACTGGTCAATGCCAAACCCCTCCTCTTCCGCCGGAGCACACCCTTGACCTGGCAGTTCCAGCCCAGGGCTAAATAGTGCCTGGTAAAATGAAGTAAAATGGACACAGATTCCCATAATATCAAAATTTCCCCCCTGGAGCCCTTATTACTGGAAGCAGGGCATGCCAAAAGAGGGAAAAGGGGAGATGAAATATACCCCCTAAGTTGTACGACCCAAAAGTGAAAGTACAATTACAGGCCTGTAAACAATACCGTGTATTTGCCATGACCTGAGAGTGAGCCGCGAAAATGTGAATGTCTTGAGTGATGTTTATAAACTACTGATAAACAAGTGTTGTGCACAGGTACAGGGTATATAAAAAGTGGGCTTCAGCTGACCTACTTTAGCCACGCGGAACAAACTTTCTGCTTTAATTTAATAAAGCTTATGAGAAAGGTGAATCATGAAATAAGATATTTTCAAAACACCCCAAACGTAATTTCCCTTGGTGAAAAACAAAGGTGATACGACAAAGGTTGTAAATTATTCACTGATAGCTTGCTTTGATGGCCGTCGGAGAAATTAATGTATGTATGTATGTAATCCACACTGTGTGTTAGGGCGAGAGAAAGATTCACTCCTCCTGAGTCTTATACGGCCGTGTTGTCCAGCCTGGTGATGTCTGTAATACTTTAAAGATTTGTCCACATGTCAGTCCAGTACACTGAGGACAGAGCAGCAAGATATCCATTAATGTTATCCGTCATTTTTTCTGTCATACGCCAAAGTAGGTCAGCTTAACATTCCGACATATTTGTCTAGATCCTAATGCTCCATGTCTTTCCTTCTGGCTTAGTGTCTGGTAGATTTAATGGGTTCTAACACATAGCAAGCCTCACGTGCCTTTGGTTAGATTGATACTAAGAGGCCCCATGCGATTTTTTTTTTTTTGGGGGGGGGAAGGGGGCATCTACGAGTACTGAAAATTGTGATTTTGGCGAATACGGTCTTTTCCCTATAAAGGGCAGTTACAATGACCAGAGTTGCCGTTTTACGATGAAAGACAGTATACGCCAAAATCACAATTTTTTAGCAGGTATTTCAAAACTTTCGCGTTAGTCCTCTCTGTACCCCTACATCTCAGTGATGCGTACGGTTTATATCGGATACTCTGACAGTTACGAGAGGATAACTAAGATGGAAAGAAAGAGAACATTGTGGTCACTACAAATTTGCCAAAAGGGTGAATTTGATCTAAATTGGCGTATACGGTGTTTTTCCGTAAACTGTCAGAGAAAAATGATGAGTATGGTAGTTTGGTAAAATTTAATTAAGTTACTCGATATCTGACTATCAAAGTTATAACCTGAATGTCCTGGCGGTCATTACCTCCCTGACTGTCTATCTATAATATACATTCCTATCAGTAAGTGATTGTACAAGGGTCTTTGAGAGGAGAAAGAAACAACATAGAGGATAAAATTTTTGAGAGAAGAGGTTTGAACGATGACACATTGCCATGACTTGTACGTGAGACAGTGAAGGCGAGAAAGGGAAATGTCTGATGCAGTTCTGTCTTTTGACACATAGGTACACAATGACATAGAATATGAAATATTGTATGGCATATGTGCCTTTTTGTCATAAGACGGCACAACTGTTGATCATCAGTTCGAGCGTATGTCCTTTCTTTCTTTCTTTCTTTCTTTCTTTCTTTCTTTCTTTCTTTCTTTCTTTCTTTCTTTCTTTCTTTCTTTCTTTCTTTCTTTCTTTCTTTCTGTCTTTCTTTCTTTCTCACTCGTTTCCCATTTTCTTTCCTCCGTCCTCACTTTCCTTGATTTCCTGTAGTCTGTGTATTGAATTATTGTGATTGGCCTAGAATCTAAGAAAGACTTGAAACATATCTAATGTCCGTCGCCCTGTGACCGCCATATTTGTGTGGGGTATCCTTTTCCTATTGTCCTCTGAATGTCCCGTTTGTCTCTTCAAGTAAGTAGAAAACTCTCTTACTTGGAGAGCGAAGCAACAGAAGATCTTGAGAGAAAGATACCCCCGTCTAACAACTGTTTCGGCCCTTTGACTTCCTGACTTTCTGGGCCACACTAGGGTCGTGACTCCCAAGTAAACATCTGTTTATTTTTTGCACCTCGGGAGGGATTTGAACCCGCAACGTCCAGTTCCTTAATTCCTTGCCTCATATCATTTCTACCACCTCCGTTTGTCTCTTCATCTCTGTATAGCTTTCAGTATTGGCCTTTCTCACTCTTTACTGTCTTTTTACAAGCCCGCATGACTAGTTTATCAAACGTTCTTTAAAGTTCTTTGTTGTTGAAATAACCCATGCTTTCAGCGTCTTTATCTTCATCAGTAAATTTTGTCAATTCCATATTGTTGTTTTTTTCTTGAGTATTTCACTGATTTGTCCACACTTAAATTATTCACATAACGTTGGTAAACAGACATGAAACATAATATCCACCAACATGAAATTAAATCACTCAACTGTGTGGACCAAATTTGTGTAATGATCTGGAAATAGTTGACAAATTTGGCTGTCGGAAGCCAAAAAAAAAATAAAAATCACACAGATACAAAATCATTTGGGAGAAAATTCACAGGGATATAAACTCACAGGGACAAAAGAGGTCAAAACTTATGCTTTCTGATTACCATTCTTAAATACATAATTTCTACATTTATGTAAACTACAACTTCTGTAATCTAACAGTGAAAAAAACAAAAACTTGTCAGAAATAAAATCTTTATACGTGCGCGCCCCCAAGTGTGTATGTGTGTAGGTACTCTGTGAAACTTAATATGGATATAAATTTAGATTTTACAAAGCAATCAAATCAAAGCGGCAAAGAGAAAATTTCTTTGTTACTAGTAGGTGAAAACTGCTCTACCTGATACTTAGAATGAAATTTCGGTTATCTTTCTTATTTACTTTTAACTTAAAAGGAATACATGGTGACAAATGTTTCGTTGCACAGTGAATACTCAGTCACATATTAGTAATGTTTAGATTGGGAGCATGAGTAACTGCACTGAATTTATGTTGTTCTTTGTTGTTTTTTTTTTGTTTTTTTTTGTATTTGTTATTACCTTTTACAGTTAAAATGTACAATTTGCTAATATCCCATTCAAGTTACTTCTCATGTGACGTTTCTTTTCTGTGACCTTTTGCCTCAAACAACTTGTCATATGACTTTTTTTTGTGTGAATTTTGTCGATGAATTTACCCCTGCTGAACCGATGTAGTTTTCATTCCTTCCTATCGATTTATTCACGCTTTACCACATCAGCAGTTGAAAGCACTGGCCTGATGTCATCGCTCCGGTGAAATAAACATGTATTCTTTTTTATAATTTATGTTTTTCTTTGCACGATTTCATGTATTTTTGCACGTGCATATAGATCTAGTTTGTCACTAGTTTCCCGATTATACAAACTCTGAGTTCGGTCCATGTGCAATCAAGCACGGAGAAATGAAACAGTTTTAACGCACTGTTGTAAAATTGGGAAATTGTTACTTAGAAATATACCGCACCGAGACAACGATATAAAATTTTAAAAAAAAGAACAACCCAGAAAACATGATCATGGAACCTACATAGTTACTACTGGGCTTTGTGATGAAACATGGTATATCTGGCATTGAGTGATAAGCTTCTTACATGTGGTCTGTGGTGGTGGTGGTATTAACGTGTCCTCAGATCTGGAGGAGTGGCTCTTTTTAGGTCAATTATACGATGTTTTAACTCTGAAATACTGCGAAAAAACAAAGTATACAGCAAATGAGGCCAGATTCATCATTTAGACACCATTGTATAAAGGCTTATGGGTTTTGTGTGCGTGTTTCTCTGTGAGTTATTCTATCATAGAGGTAATAGTGTCTGACACAGCCAGCCGGAAATGCTATTAATTTCATTATATTGTGTAAGACACAATGCACAATTATCAAGATTTCTAAATATTTTATCCATCAGGGTGTTGGTAAGTCTAGCCATCTGTCTGATTGTCTATCCGTTTTTCTGACTGTTCGTTCACTTGGTTGGTTGTCTGTTATTTGTCTGCTCATGATCTGTCTAATGGTATGTTGTTTTTTTTCGGGGTTTTTTTTCTGTTTTTTTTTGGCTCAGATTTGATAGGCGAAACACATTTCTGTTGGCTATGTGATAAAGTATCATATGATAAGATATAATATGAAATGATATGATATAATATGATATAATATAATATCTAATATAATATTATATTGTTATAATATAGCATAATATGAGGCAGGGCCTGATTTCACTGATTTCATCTGGCTTATGGTGATGTAGAGTTCACTATGTATCCGACCTCAACATTGGCTGGTCATAGTCCACAGAGACCCTCTACTGATCCATCATCGTCAGCTGCTGGCGGACCTAATGTAGGTCAAACTGGCAGCATTCGGTCTAATGGTACTATAAATACTATTACTATATCTATATTTGTGACATTGTTACTGTGAATATAAACTCGTTCATCATGAATCTTAGATTTTTCGTATCAGTTATTGTTTCCAAACAGAACACATTTTCATAAAATTTCGGAGAAGGTCATATTTTGCGCAACTCTTGTGAATTTTGTGCAGATTAAAACAAACGACTTCTAATCTAGCACACGCGAACAAACGTATTGGATGCCCATAAATAGACGTTCTATTAGATTTGAAAGAAGTGTTGTGTGTTTGATGTAAATAATTACGGTATTACAGATCTCTGTGATTGTGAAATAAAGACAGAAATAAGAGGTCGATTAAATCTGGATGTCCAGTAATGAGTGTTACTTATTCTAGTGACGTAGTCCTACACATCCTCCCTTACGTGTAACCCATTTTGATCACCAGGCATGGTTCAGAATCTGTATTTTCTGTGTCTAAAATAACACACACTTTTCACTGACAAGCCAATGGTAAAGGTTGAAAAAAAAAAACGGGCCACGGTTCTTTGATGGCGTCTACCATGTTATTAGACTTAAATGATAACAAGAGAGCGCATCGCGAGCAGGCGACCGACCAACGCGGCCCGGTTATGTTTATTTCATCGCAAAATGTCATCAGTGCTGTAAAGGTTATGATGGACCTCCGAATATAAAATGAATATTCGAATATAAATATTCAAAATCACCCAGTGCGTTTTTCATCACTTGATCTTGTAATTTAATATCTACCTGAATTTTTCAAAACCAAAAATTCGTGTTCTTTGTTTTTTTTTGAATTCATATACATTGTGCATAAATGTTAAGACTGTGAGCATTTCTCGGCTGCCCAAACGGAAAGTTTGGTATTTGTGTTCCCATGCATTGAGAAATAAAATAGTTTTTACGCTCTTTGTAGGAAAGGGATACGATTTTTGGTAGGTGCTCGCCAGTCACAGAAAGGAACGGTATACAAGCACTAGTGGTTTGTTAGAATGTGAAGTCTTTTGGATCACTTTTGGAGGACAAAGTTCGGCAACATGGTGGCAGTCATCTACGGTTTCAAATTTGTTAGTGGAACGTTTTATCACCGGTCTTATGTCAGAGAAGATTGTGGCAAGAATCAACAGAGGTATGTATGCTAGTGAATGAAGTAAAGATATGAATACAGCAAGTCAGTGCCTTATTTCCTGTCTTTTCCGCATTGGTTGCAGTCATCTTGGCTTGCCCAGAGACTGATACTTCCCTTGCTCAGCAAAGACTGTGACTTACTAATTTGTGAATATTGCAAGAACCAGATAATTGCCACCCCGAGAAAAGAATTTTGGAAATTGCTAGTTACAGGGGTATAGCACTGAGGTGACAAGTTACGACATTTCAGTAAAGAACCTCACTATTCGAATTTCATTATTCAGGAATATCCGCGCTCACCGGGTGCTATGATCTATGTCCGAGTTCCGTGTGATGCCGTCACGAACATAAAAGACTTGAAGCACTGAAAGATTTCTTGGAATTCTAGCTTATGAGGTCCCGAGGTGCCTTGCCTTTTTGGTGTTTTGAGTTATAGACTATTTGACAATCAGCACAACCTGCTCATTTAAATATGTTACAGTTTTAAATCTCTTCAAGCGACCGTTCAGGTGGCTTTCTGAGCTTGTGGTTTGTTGTTTTTTTTCCGATATACTATTTTGATTACCAGCCTACACACTCTTTGTTTTCCTCTAGGTACCGTGCCAAAGGACACAACTCAGTTAAAATATCAACATGGACGTCACCAAAATATAAAACTTAAAAAAAAATGAGCAGGAAATTGAATGTGCGATGCAGTAAAAGTCAATGGGGATGTGGAGGTGGTGGGGGG
>JAWQUT010000174.1:882127-892860 GCA_033807755.1 Ellobium chinense
GTGTGCGAGTGCAGTATATTAGCTCTGAGGTGCGTACACCAGAGCTGGGCAAGTTCACCAAATTAGTCAGTTGAGATCAAGTTTAGTTCACTATGGAAAAATGCCCTAAGATCAAGTTCAGCTCAGGTCTATGAAAATTGAGTAGTTTTCAGATCAGAACAATTTCACTTGGTTTTAGAAATCGGCATTCCATTCTGGTTTTCGAGTTCAAAGAAACTAAACTGAAATTTAAGTAAAAAATTAAAATTAAAATTCATATCAAAAACCCAAAATAGCTACAGTTCAGATCCAGACCATTTCGACCAAAAACGCTATTAAGCTCAAATCAAGTTTATGTGAACTGAACTTAACTTCACGAACTGCGTTCATGAGACCTCCGTTCTGCCCAGCAATGCTTACAACTTTAGACTGTTCTCATTCGTACTGTCGCCCTACCGAATCCTTTCCACTATTCGTTCTTTGAATGTGTCTGGTCTGTTCGTTCTGATGAAATGTTCAATATGAAATTTGAATTATGGAAAGAACTTGTTGCATAAACTAGTCTGGAATTTTCTAGAGTTCATCGTAGGTGAAATCAAATAAAAGTTTTAAGACGAAGAAAAAAAATATGATGTTGATGATATCAAAAGCCCCACCAACAGGATCAACAACAGCTGACGCACAAACTTTTTGTTTCATTGAAATATTCAGGACTCAGCAGCAAGAACTACAATACAGCTTGCCCTACATTCTCACAGTTTTCCTTCTCATCTAATTTGTATCATTTGCGTCATTCGCGCTTCAGGTAACCAATACAAAAACGAAATGGACCCTGAAACTATGAATAATTAATGTGAACAACACACATTTAAACAAAATGATATGATTGGAAAGCTTGAAGAAAACAAAGCGCGGATTCCTAATCAGTCTGGGTTTCTTCCATCCCCAATCGATTACACTATTTTGTTTCACTTCCGCTGCTCATTTTTTTAAAAACTGTTGTTCCCATCCGATCTACTTGTGCTATGTCATCAGTGTCATTCTTACAATGTCATAACTGTGATGTTGTTTGCTCTGCCGATTTAATATTACAACACTGCAGATCCGTTTTGTTTGAACCAGAGCACAGGCTGATTAAAATTTGATTGTCAGTTCAAAACACAAGTTCATGCATTTTTCAGTAGATCCGACTGTGGAGCATTTGTTATGAGTATTTTTGCTATGCGTTCAACTCCATTCACAATATTCGCAATAGACAGTTAAAAAATTTGGTTGGGGAAAATATTGATGGCGTCCTCTGGATGTTGCTGCCTCAGACCTGTCTGTCTGCCTGCCGGAAGCGGATTTGTGTACTTTTATTCAAGAAAAAGAATAAATCTATGGACCTCTATTCTCACATTTACTGTAATTTACAAACTGTCCACAATTTTTAACACATTCTTCAGTTATTATGATGTATGCTCTTCCGGGATCACAAACCACAATTCCAACGATCATTACTTTTGCTACTTACTTTTTTTTTATAGTGAGAGGAATATAATATTAGTTGACATTGTCTGTTACACTGGCTGTGGTAATATAGTCATAGATATTACAGCTGTCCCTCGTAAAATCTCTCGTCCTGTCCTTAATCACATTTAAAAAGGGTATAAACATCTTTCCCTCCTTCCACAGCATATAACCAATCTAGCCCCGCCTCATATAATGTATTTTTGACATTATTACAAAATTTCCAACAACAGACATGGGTAGGGATGCTGTAAAGTTTATTGAGCAACACCTTCGTCAGCCTGAAATTACTCATATTTAGTACTTTGTCAAAGTATTTGATTCTAACTTTAGATATTGTTTTCGCGATATCCTCCCACCCAAGTTCTTCAAGAATAGCTTTTCTAGAAACATTTAAGTTACATCTTAGGATACTTTTTGCGCACTGATATTGGATGGACTGTAAGGTTTTAAGTCCGCGTTCGCGAGTGTTTCCCCAAACAGGTGAGGCATGGAGGATTGTAGGGCGAATAACTTGGTGCCAGATGGAATTTCCAAAATCGATTCTATTAACATTTTCATTTTTTGATAAAATACATTTCATAGCTGCTATTTTTCTATTATAGATCGGTTTCAAATACTTTTCAATGTGGTAGGTGAATCTCAAATTCCTTTGAATATATACGCCCAAATACTTGTATTCTTCACATTCTTTAATCGAGATGTAGATCTCGACTGACTCTCTGTGCGAAATACCCTGGCTGTGAAATGTCAGCTGTTCTGACCGACTTCTGTCAACATCCAAGTGACCTGACGTTGTGTCTTCAAAGTTAAAATCCTCCTCCTGCCAAGAAGACCACTGAGATTTCTACGGATATTATCAATAAGAAAACAAGATCCTTCCTTTGAGGTAGATCTAAATCTTTCTCACTGATGATGCATTGTCATCATTTCAATCTCCCAGTCTGACAATGAGCCAAGTGCGATAATTTGGTTTTCTCACATTAGGAGAAATCTAATACAAAATTGAAATCTACGTGATTCTCCACTAAACGGAAGTCACACAAATGATGGCATTGAAACGAGGTCATTTATATGCCATTCAAGGAGCAGTTGGTTTTTTGTTGTCGTTGTCGTTGTTGTTGTTGTTGTTGTTGTTGTTGTTGTTGTTGTTGTTGTTGTTGTTAACAACGGATAGTGTCTGTCTTTGAGCTTATTATTGTCTGGAGAGGAAGAATAGGAGAGAGAGAGAGAAAGAGAGAGAAAGAAAGAGAGAGATAGAATGAGAGAGAGAGAGAGAGAGAGAAAGAAAGAGAGAGAGAGATGAAATAAAGTAGTGCTTTAAAACAAAACTACTCGTTATGCATTAGGAGGAAATTATAGATCTTCGCCATGACGTCACGGCGGCAGTGTGGATATGGAGCAAGGAATTAAGAAACTGGAGGTTGTGGCTTCAAATCCCTCCTGCGGATGGGGATGAAAAATATACATAAGCACACATGGGACTGGCAGTCTTGATCCAGGTGTCGCTCAGCCCTTTTAAAGTGTCAGGAAGTCAAAGGGCCGAAACAATTGCTAGACGGAGGTATCTTCGTCTGAGGCTTTTCTGTTTCCTCTCTCTCCTGTCTCATCAATGCAAGAAAAAAAAATACCCAATTTTTCAAAAAGGATTGATATGCAGCGAATTGGTAGTAAGGTCAGACTGGAACAACCGCTTAGAGCACCATTTAGGTTTAGAATCAGAATTAGAAAAGAGAATGCACACATGAGAGAGTTTCTAGTCAACAGAAATAAAACTATTCCAAGTTTTACTCCCTTCCTTAACCCTGTCTCTAGCCCTAAACCAAGCTCTACACTGGAGTGTCCTGATACATCACTTATGAAATCTGCCTGAGATTCAACTTTGGCATACGTAATGCAGTGCCGTGCGCAAAAAAAAAAATGCGTAACCTTCTATTGTCGTAAAAAAGTAAGAGTGATTTCATTACTTCATACCCCTCCCCACCCTGCTATTCTTGAAATACCGGTACCTAGAATTATTGTAAACCTGACTTTGTTCAGGTAAATGTTATAGTGTACTTTTAGTGTTAGAATGTGAGGGACTGGAGCCTCAGTTAACCTCACTTAGGATTAAATGGAGAAGCTGACACAGCCACCCCAAATTTACGCACGCTGAATGGCGGAAGTGACACAGCCACCCCAAATTTGCGCACGCTGAATGACGGAAGTGACACAGCTACCCCAAATTTACGCACACTGAATGGCGGAAGTGACACAATCACCCCGAATTTACGCACACTGAATGGCGGAAGTGACACAATCACCGCGAATTTACGCACGCTGATTGGCGGAAGTGACAGTGTGTTTTGTGCAGCTCAATATGTTTTCTAAATAAACTTGTTAAATTTGTTAACTCATTAAACTATCATGTATGACGTAAACTCCGCTGTCGGAATTATGACACATCTTTCTCACTTTTCCGATGAGTGTAGTGTAGATCTAAGCTTTCGTATATTCGTCCTCAATTTCTCCTCCCTGTTACAGGCGTACATCAGCGCTATGATTTGATTTCCGGTTGAGATTCAGTTTTATAAATGAAATGTTGAATTCACTTTCAAAGGCTCTTGGAAAACCGCCATGCCGTCAAGACGTTTTCTGTGAATTCAAATTCGCTATGAGGCGAGCACATGTGATTAAGGTCAGTGACCAACTGATATAATAAATCCTTAATGGTGTGTGTTTTAGTTCCACCGGTTGTTCTAATGAACATCACAGGAAAATGATAAAGTGTATCTTGATCGCCACAACATTCATCAAGTTCATATTTCTCCAATCGGTGAGCCGTGGTCTGAAAAAATAATTACTTTCGCTCATTCATCCCCTCCTGGCTTTCATATAAAAGAGAAAGCAAAACCTAGAGGAAAATCCAAACTCCGGCCTGGAGAGTTTAGTGCCCTCGTCCGTCCTTTAGTGTCTGCCTACTTTTAACATGATTGACTCATTTTAATCAAGCAAAGCTTGGAGTATCGATTCAGAGCGACTGAACAAAACATGATGGTGACTGACAAGAGTTAAATTATCTAGATGAATGAAAACATCCTTGACACTAGCATGACATGGAATTAATAGGAAAACTGTTTTGACATTCAACATAATCACCTGAGCTAGACAGACATTCACATCCCACCTTGTGACCTTAAAGTTCCTTTAGGATTGTTACTGTGATTAGCCAGGCAAGACAGACGCCCGACTGCATGCATGAATATTAACAACAGCCAGTAACTGTTTGTGTATCCTTTACTTTCAACAAACATGTCAACTCCCAGACTTATCGGGAAACCTCGAACTTATCAGTGCATTCCAGACATCCCGATTTTCCTCCCCGCATTGCCAGAACTGGCCTTGATTTTCGCATTATTAACGTGCGTTTTCCATGTCGATAAACCCCGATTCGCGACGCATGAATGACGGATAGTTTGCATTTAAAAAAAAAAAAAAAAATTAGAGTTACTTCCTTTGAATAGGAAATGCTTATCTGTAACGAACTTTGTAATTGCATGAAGGACTGGGTAAGACCACGAGTTTCTGTGAAAGACAGATGTTTCTTTTCACCTCTTTTGATATTCCTGAATTCCGGTTTCAATTTTGCTCCCGATTTTGATCATCAAATTCCAATTTTCTGTCGGCCATTTCCAGATTTTCGTCGTGTGGAGTTGGCAGATCTGTTTAAAATTCTGTTTCCTCTACTGTCTAAAATACGTCAGCGCGCACCGTCAGTGCACACCAACTCTGGAATCCCAAGGGATACGACATAATTAGAGCTTTGACAGACGCAGCGCACTGATGCTTAACGGAAGTTTACTAAGTATTTTATCGGAGGAGAATATTACGACATTGTCATAGCTGGGTAATTAAAATAAACCTTGTGCACTTTCTCACAGTTTGGCAGATTGAATGCCCCTGCGTCTTATGGAGGAAAAAAAAATAATAAGATAACTAAGACATGTGATATATTTGATGGGTGTACAATTAGTAGGTTAAGAATGAAAGAGGAGTGAAGGCCGGAAGACAAAATATCGTCAAGTTTTTAATTTTAGAAATTGATGTATTGAGCGTCTGATGGGGCAACGAAATACACATTTCTTCATCTTGGTAGCATGACATGACCGGCGATATCCAGTGATGACGTCATCTTATACAACTTGGAATAATGTTAGTTTCGTTCAAGTTTGTTTTTAACAGGAACAGTGGACTCCGGATATTAACACGAGCGTTTTAGTGCCTCTGAGTTCCGTTGTTGCGCCAAAATTGTCCTTAAAAATGAGATATTAACTAGACTAATTTCGTTCTTTAGTAGAATCAGCGACGTCGAATTGGTCGGTCATACAGCGCAAAAGGAGGGAGTTGGACGAAAACTAAAAGTGATGCCAAACATGAAGAGGAGTCTACCTTTGAATTGGACCGAATATAAAATAATGTGTGGCTTTGTCTTTTTAATCTGACTGTATTTAGTTGTAAGTAAACTCCTCTACTATGCATGTCCTTGAGTGACACAGACCTACATGTTAGTACATATAATAGAGGAAAGAGCGGAGAGTGAAATGTAAATCTGAAAAATGAATTCTGGTGCATGTCTCATGTTTGCCACAAGGACTTGAATAGTTCTGCGTATATGTTCCCTGAATAGAGTTGATCATTTTCAGTGCTGTATTCTCCTGAATGAAATGGAATCGTTCTGATCCTGTTTTCAGCCGTTAGGTTGGCCCGTTATACTTTTCACTGGTTTTGAACGTATTCTGTTCCCAGGTAGAATGGGTTTTGGTATTGTTATTAGTTTTGGTATTGTTCCCAGGTATAGCCTAGACTGGATTTGTTCTTGCTGTACTTTTTTTTTTCTCCTAAAAAATTCTGGAGTCATCAAGATGGCTTCTGCTTCGTTATTCAATCTCGTGATTAGGTCAGTGGTAGCTCTTAATGGATATGTTATCAGTTACAATGTCCTGGATTATGTCCCCAAGAATGTAAGCACAATCAATACGGCATTGAGAAAGGAGAACAAGTCACATCTTCATCATTAATAACGTTGAGTAACGATGAATACACCTTCATTCTACATTACAACAAGGGGTTATGGTGTCATTCAGCTACTCTTATTTATCTAGGAACTCTCTCGTGATTGCTTTCTCTTTTCTGACCCTGTCCCTAACCCTAAACCAAGCAATTGTTAAGATCATACCGGGATAATGCTGAGGTTATTTGAAGCAATTCAAATTGAGAGGTTTCCCCCGAGACCATTTCACTAACACAACATGTCTAACACAGTTGGATCTCCTCACATACGTTTTCCAACTTCAGATAGGAAAGAAAAATCTTTTTGAAAATATTTCCACAAAGTGTACTGTGTCCAGGGTGTAATAACAATTTGGTTACAATAAATCCTGATATGGAGACCATCTTCACGAAATATTGGGGCCACTTACAGAGAGACTATGACCAAGAGATGACCGTTCATTTGACCTTCTAAATATTTTGACCTTCATAATACGACTTCCTGTGTGATGTGACCGTCACTATTCATGTTCATGTCCCAAACTTTAATACTGTATCAATAGATTACTCCTGTACAATCTCTTCTGACCGAGTCGGTTGTGTATGAGTTTCATTGTACATGTATTAGACTAGGTCTATATGACTGGCCATCCAGACAGGAAGACTTTCTCTCTATATATCATGGAAACTCCAACATGTCTAAGGTGACCGCCCATTTCACCCAACTCACGCATTTTGTTTATTTGTCGGTATGTTTGTTTGTTTGTGTGAAATATGGTTTCACTTTTACGTCAGCGCGATCCTACTAAATATATAATCTAGTCTAGACGCCGGCTTTCAAAAGCGTGTGAACTCATTACAAGTTCAACCTCCGCAGATCGTGCACGTGAAAAGAATGACGATCGCCTACTCGGTGAAATCAGGAGACTATTCTAACGTGGCTCACATTAAAAACAGTAACAGGCAATTAAGAGGCAGTATTCATTGCAGTTCGGTGTAGCCCACGCCGACAATCAACTCATCAATGTCCCTAACAAAACAGCCATGAAACATTGATGATTGGCGGGGATGAAAACATGGATCGGCTTGTGATCGCTGGGGAAATCATGGACTGGACGGTTTGTACACATTTGAATAAATAATTCACGCGTAAAATCAAACACACGTCTGTTAACTACGTCATTGTAGGTGATAAGAATAGGGGACAACAGATTCCTGGCAAGAAATGGTTCCGTTCTGACGTCCGTTTCCGCCGCAAGGGGCAGGTAATCAAGGTTGAAAGTCACCATCATAATTATCCTCTTGATGCTGGGTATTGTTTTTCTGTAAAGAACTCATTAGAATAGATTGGGCTAACACAATAAATTGTTTGGTGGGCTGTAGGTACCGGGTACTCCAACAATAGGAAGAGACAATGACCTGTCCATAGAAAAAAAACAGTTTGTGTTATTAAGTGGAAAGGTGGGGNGGGGGGGGGGGGGAGATACGGGAGTTTTGCTATCGGGGGCCTCTACAGGGGGAGATACAAAAGTGATTGTGTTATCAAAGGGAGTTAAACAGGGGGGTGCTACGCTATCAAGGGAGATAAACAAGGGTTTTTTCGCTATCAGAGGGAGACAAAACGAAGGATTGTGTGGTTAGGAAGAGATGAACATGGGCTTTGTGGTATCAGAGGAAGACAGACAGAAGCTTGTGCGATCAGGAAGAAATTGACATTGGTTTCTGCTATCACTCAGGAATGAACATATGGGATCTTGGGCGATAAGAAGTTCAAAGTGATCGAGGCATCAAAAATATCGGTTAGCTGTAATAAGTGGTCACCTGGCTACTTCTGATTCTGAATGGAGAACAATGAATTAAGACGAAAACATCAGGTGTAACCATAATTCTTAGAATAAATAATAATATATCTTCCACGTTGACGTGTGGATTAAGCTGGCGTGGAGAAATCTGCACTGATTTGTCATAAAATTGTTAGTTAGTACCCTGAACTAGATTTTTTTTAGCTTGACAACTAAATCTGATATTAAACATCGTTACAATCGCCTTAAAAGTTACAGAGTCAGAACTCGCAGTTGATCTGCTTTCTGGAATATCATGATCTAGAATATGTCAACACGACAAAATATTAAAGAATCTAAGAAGACATTTTTTTAATAGAGGAACTAGATCATTAAGGTCAACAAAATGCCTGTCGTGTTCAGAGCATGAGTTTCGGTACCATTCACCAAGTTTGATTCGTGACATGAGGGAAGGGAGGCCGTCATATTAATCCCTACATCCATTGCTTTGAAACACACAAGTTATTCACCAGTCACAGAGTAGAGGCACTATATGCGGCCGGTCAGATCATGCGGCCACTTTTCATCTCATCACCATAATTTTCAGTTCCTTGCTCTTTTGAAGCTCGAAACAATTTCAAGCACTACCATGTGTTCTCTCACATGATCAAAACAAAAATGGCTGCAATCAGCTGAAAGTGGATACCATCACATGGTTTTGAAAATTTTGCTGTGAAAAATATCGCTTTCCGAAAATTTACCGACCAGATAGTATTGTCCATATTTTGTGAAATTCGTCAAAATCTGGGTGTTTATTGGTTCCAGTACATTGCAAACAGGTTAAATTGATCTAGGCATGCTAAATTCAGCCTATCTGATAAGCCTAGGTTCTATTGAAACCGGGATAAAAAAAAATGAATACCGTCATCTCATTTTTTGCCCAGTATCAAAGGATAATTCCACGTGAACTGTATCGTCAGTCATCATGCATTCTTTGACAGTATTTATCTTATTGTAGAGTAGTTGCCTTATTCGGAGACTTCTTAACAAGCCCATCAATAAATTCTCTTCGAATAGACGTTACGTTCTTAGCATCAGAAATATTTTTACTCTACAGATTTTCATCGAAATATTTGCTTGTTTGTGTCAAAATTAGGATCATCATTGTACAGCAGTGAAGACTGATCTACAGTTTCCTGATCCACAATAGTGACATCAAAATTAGTTTCAAACTTTGAATGAAAATGGTACAAACTAATATTTGCATTTAATCTGAGCTAGTTCTTAGAACACGAATGGACCGGCGATAGACTGAGCCACAGAGATGAGTGAAGAGGAAAATATTGTCATAAACTTGTATCAGGCATGTGGTGGAGCTTTGTGAACAAATACAAAAACAATTCACGGCATACCTGTGACAGACAGACAGACAGACAGACAGACAGACAGACAGACAGACAGACAGACAGACAGACAGACAGACAGACAGACAGACAGACAGACATAAGGAAGACAAAACTACTGCCAGTGGTCTGACACAGAAATGTAGAGAGCACCCAGACAAGTTAGACAGAGCCAGGGGTCGGTGATAAAGTGTTGTACTGTACTTCTAAATTCTATCCTGATAATAATAGTAGTATTAATAGCTTTTGTGATTAAAACGACACGAGTCATGTGTTCTAGAAGAATTTCATCACGTGTACAGGTGAATTGTTGCAATTTCCTCATTTAGCCTCGGGCATGCGCTGTTAACACAAAGTTGTAGAGAATTTGTTTACCGTGAGATAGTGTCAGTGTGTTGTTGATCCAATAATGAAACAGTTCTGTCATTTGATCCGGAGAAGAAAGAATCTGAGTTATTAAAAGCACTGATAGTACAAATGGCTGCAGTTCACACCAGTTGGGAGTACAGGGTCTCTCTCTCTCTTTCTCTCTCTCTCTCTCTCCCTCTCTCTCTCTCTCTCTCTCTCTCACTCACTCACTTACTCACTCACTCACTCACTCACTCTCTCACACACGCAGACAGAACGAAAAAAAAGAGAGAGAGAGAGATCAACATCTATTTTTGTTGTAAATTTGAGTTTTATATTTCAAAGCTGAGGCAATGAAACAGATACACTGGAAATCTCAAACCTGAATTTCTCGAGGTCAGGACAACAGGATAAACAGCCATCATCGGTTCATGATCTCTGGCTTGATAGTTCACATTTAAAGAATGGACATTAACTTTACCTCTCCTAATGTAGCATTTCGCCAAATTCCTTCATTTTAAAACCTCGCAGTCTAGGCGCTGATTACAGAATAATTTGAACTGTGACCACTAATTTTTAAAAATCCTTGCTGTTTATCATTACACATTTAAAAAATGTCGGGTTTGGATTTGTGTGTGTGTGTATGTATATATGTATGGTATGTATGTATGTGTGTGTGTGTGTG
>JAWQUT010000174.1:892932-905374 GCA_033807755.1 Ellobium chinense
AGAGAGACTCTTTGCATCTTTTCTAGTTTTAGTTTCCTTCGTACTTTTTCGTGCGAGTTTGTTTTCAAAAATCCCTTTGTTATGCACGAGATCTAGATCTAAACCTATTCAATTCTCACATTAAAAATGAATTTCTCATTTCTTTCCTGATCTATTGATAAGTGCATAGAATAAATTGTGTGTGTAAATCTAGACCTAGATATCCCACAGTGTTTGTATTTCTGTCGTGCCTTGTGTTTCTTGTCTCCCTACTTTTCTCTCAGCTTTAGTGTGGACCTACGAATATTTCTGTTCGAGTGCCAGTCTGATTGCTTGTTTGTACATCAGTTTCACAAACAATCCGGTCCAATTATCACTGAGCTGATGCAGAAGAGTTGGTTTGATTTTTGCTCGAGGTAGGTTTGAACAAGTGTGGTTAGAGATCAGCGCCCGGACTGAGGTCTTAGCTGGGTCTACTGCGAAGAGTTTTTTTGTTTTTTTTTAAACATTGCGAAAAATATCTAGAGAGATACTCTCCACTAAATAGGATTAGAACCTAAGACGTATGGTAGGAAGAGGTAGGTGCTCTATTTCTCGACCACTGTGCGAGCTGTCACTGAAGAGGGTGAAGTCAATTAATTGTGTTAGGGCTATGGAGGAAAACGAGGCAGAAGAAAAAGAAATACTGCGGCAAGAAAAGGCCAGCAAATCTTCCGTGACAACATTGAAATTGAAAGCGACAAACGAGATATTATAATATGTTTCTATATTTGTAAAGTCAAATGGCTCTCGGAGCAAGATGAAACTCGGCACCAGCCCACCTTAACCCTCCCCACCTCCCCTGTTTACACAGCTCAATATCTTCAGTTCATTCAGTATGTACGAGCACGTGATGTGCTTAATATGGCTCATGGCACGGACATGCCTCTCGTGACTCGATCAACCACTCTCTATGTGCTGGGGGGAAATCAAGTGGCAAATTAATAGACTTGTTAAGTCGTGACTAGCGCTTTGGATGTACAGCTTTTTAAGCCCTCGGGCTATAAACAGCATCGCTCTGGAAAGGAAGAGTAGTTAACATTTTTTTGTTCGTTTGGTTTTTTTTTTGTTGTTTACAACGATTTTTATTTTTAGGTTTTGGAGTTGGCCGGGGGATGGGGGNGATAAGATAAGATAAGTTAAGATAAGATAAGATTAACTTAAATATCCACGAAGGAAATTCCGTTCACAGTTGATACACATTCAACAATATTCACATTCAACATTAAATTTCATTTCAGGTCATACACATTACCTGACCGCACACGCAACCACACCTTCACACATACCCACACAACCGTTGACATATACCAGAGTGAAATATATAACGATATATATGGACTGTACTGGAAACTTGACAACTCAAGAGAGACTGCTGCAACTGGAAAACCGTATGGCTGATGGAAGAAACGAATTTCTGTATCTTTCACGATTTGTTCAGTATTCCAGAACCCTTCCATTTCCACCTGGTTCTGTCCTTACCCCTGAACTGATCACTCGATGGGAGTGTTTCGCCGACATATTGCCAGTAGATGTAAAGACGTTCATATACGTCATTCGTTGCCACGAGGTTAAAACCTTAGACTAAACACGATTATATCGTCCATGTTATCGTGTTATAACATCATATTCCACACATCGGGTCAAAAGCGCATTTTGGTAAAATTTTCTCCGAAATTCTTAGCCATGTCTGATGCCAGACTCGAATTTTTTTTTTACGAGGATAAAAACATAAGAACAAGACAGTTTTATGACGAATGATTCCACCTCGTGTTAATATTCAGATAGTCGCATATAATAATCACGTATGTCTCCAAATTTCATTTATATGTGAAATACGGTGCTATATGTCAATACCGAGAATATGACATTAGGCCTAGTATATATACTCTTGGCAAGTGGCCGTAAACTTGCATATTTTGGTCACCGCGATTATCGAGTGAGCTTTTGTATATTTAAGATTGTATTTTCAAGCGGAGCGAGGAAGGATGGCTAATACAAACAAAAGATGAAGGGAGGAGGAAGAGATACCATCGTTAATTCGCAAGCGCTCTCAAAAAAAAAAAATAAAGAAAATTCTGGACGGACTGGCAGGTTGGATGAGAGTACAAAGCACACATTAAATGTTAAACTGGACGGCAGACAAACAAAATTAGAGGTCCAAATTCGCCAGTCTATGTTACCTGAGTAAGATTTCGGAAATGATCAGTTTGATTTTTTAATCTCTGGGCTTTGTCACGTTTTTTACGTTTTGCTGTCATTACAACTGGATGATTCTATTATTAGCCTGTATGTAGTATCTCTCTATAAGCCTTTGAGGTATGAAGATGCCAATAGCACCTGGCATAAAAATATGCAATTTTAAATAGTCCCTATAAAATCAGAAAATTGGCCTTGGGGAGGGGGGTAAGGGGTTGGATTTTAATTTCAAAGGCTTAGATAGGTGCAAATATATGTGTAGACTTAGAATAGGTGAGGTTTAGTCACTCAGGTATAAAATTTGTGGCTGTTGCTAGGTGAGTAAGGTTACCCTGTTTACTGAGTGAAACGGCCTAAAATATGAGGTTGTCTTCTTCACTGCCTAAGTTCTCAAAATCTAACTTGTCTGCCTAAGTTCTCAAAATCTAACTAGTTCAGGCGCATTTTTCTTGGTGTCAAAATTTGGAGGAAGAGCTAAACAACATATTTGGAAAGTATGTTGAAACGGCACCCCAGGATAAGTTAATGAGAGGTGTAAAACCTAATACAGCCAACAGTGAAAAATACATTGGCATCTTCATACCTTGAACAATACATATAATATATATACGTCCCGCGCTGCTTGGACCAAGGGCTAGGAGAAACATGTACTTTGTTTTTATCGTAGTAGGAAAGACTCTGCTTATCACAGTGGCCACAGTTTCCACATAAAGTCACGTGTGTAACATTTCTAGTGAACTTCCCAACATCGTGACGATTTTCTTTCTCCTCATCGATTTGTTACCTCGTCTATACACGCGCAAACAGAAGGTAAATTATATGTACGAAAATAGCATGTCACGCAGTCTAACTACTTCTGCAGCAATACACGATAAATATGTCACTTATATGTAACCGGAGACAGGGACTGTGTGCGGTGTTGGTAGAGATGTTATCTGAAGACAAATCGTAATTTTGTAACATTTTGTTTTGTAATGCTTGATCGGTTTGTATCATCTTGATGTCTGTAATATCATTTAGAAATGAGAATTGTGTAACATGTCGGTTGGGTTGAGAGTTGACGTGGAGAAAGAAGGTGTTTTTTTTTGGGGNGGGGGGGGGTTGGGGGGAGGAAGTTTTGAATGTCTTTGCAGTGGAAAAAACGTAATATTAATTATTTCATGAAGTAATTCTTGTGTGAGCCCTCGTTCTTACATGCTAATGATTGTGCGTACGCATTGAAGTATTATGTACTTGAGTGAACACAGAATAGATATAATGTTACAGTATCACATTATTTTCATGAGTGTTTTTAAATGTATATTCACATTACTGTAAAAAAAAAATTAAAAGTCAATTTCGGAGTTCTGACCGAAGTGCCGCCCAGCTCCTTCAGGGTATCATTCAGGAAGTTAAACGGCCAAAATACTTACTTGCTAAAGGGGAGTGGAGAGATATCTTCCTCTCTAAAGATCTTCTGTTGCCTCACTCTCCAAGTCAATGAATTTCCCGTCTCTCACAAATGTATCGCTCACATTACTGCACATTAGTGTACACGCCTAGACTCTCTGTCTTTTTACACCTTTCATCTAGTAAAAAATTTCCATTTTGTTATTGGCTAAATACCCCGACCATTTTACGGAAATGACATGATTCGCCAAACTAGGTCAGGTGCATTCTTTGGTATCTTTACAAAGTTTTCTATCTTTCCATCATGCCTTTGGGCCACTCATTAACTGATAAATTCAGCTGCAACATTTGAATTATTTGCATCTGATGTAAAATTGTGATTCTGTCTAAAAAGTCCTTTTCTGTAAAACGTAAGATCTGAGAATGGGCAGGTGGTCTGGACAGCTGAGGGCGTGGCGAATTTAAATATTCATTATATAGTAATTTAGTCTCGATCAGTATCAACAATTTTTAGGTAGAGGATCCTCAAGACATGGTCATGATTTTACAAGAAAGCCAGCAGTGTCAGTCTGTTACAGTCCAGCCCCGGGGTATATAAGGATAGGATAAGCATGCTGGGACACTTCTTTTATATGAGTTTAATCGCACGCTTCACAGTGGAGCGCTATTTTTCCGAAATTCAAGAGGGAAGCATTTCATTTTGCATAGAAACTTTTCAGGTCGCTAATTGAGTGTCTTTGCAAACGGTTATGATACAGAAAATGTTTATAACACTTCTACAGGAGACGACTTGAAAGAAGAAAGCAAACCCAACCGTTTATATATTTTTTGTGTATATATTTTTGTAATTTTAATTGTTTATGAAAATGTTTTGTCTAATCTGTTCGTCTCTGTCCCGCCATTTAATACATGTAATCTTGACCGCCCTCAGTACAATAAAACTTGTTAAAACCTGTTAAAACTTGTTAAAACCTGTTAAAACCTGTTAAAACTTGTTAAAAACGTGTTGTAAGCGGTTCTTGCCTTTCGATGGTAACGATCGAGTGGCGCAACTTTAAGAGGTCACTGACCGAGAGACACAGGAAGCAGCTGTAACTGGTTAGATCTAGACTAATGAACTTAGATTGATGTCACTGTTTACACAAGGGGAGATAAGACCAGGCAGCAAAGCTGACAGTAGTCATCTGTTTACATAACATGGCATTTATGGAGATCTGGTAAATCTAATTTCTTAATTACCACAGGGTGTGTTTTGAAGGAAAAAAAAAACTCCTGTTTTGTTTTGGAGAAAATTGAGTGGTTTGAATTAAATTTTATTTTATTATCTAGTTCCTACTACTATATCAAAGCCAGTCGTAGTTTCGCAAAAATATTTTGTTGAGAGATGAGTATTAACTTATAGAAAAGGAATGTGCAAGAAAAAAAAAAAAGAAGAAGTTAAATTTGGCGGGAAACCAACATAGCATTTTATATCGAAAACATTAAAATCGTGACGATCAGGGGCGTATCGTCCATGTAATCTACGAATGTAAGATTACCAAGAAATGATTTATTTGTCTAATACAGTTTAATAAATTTTCGTGTTTTTAAAACTGTTCAAACATTACCTTCTTCTTATTTCACCTATGAGCCATATATATATATATAAGCATTAAGAATACAATTTTTGTCAACGGGAGCTAGTTTTCTTAGCTGATAATCTGAGAGCTTATACACGGTCTCACAGATTCAGCGTTCGTATATCGTATAGCCACAGTGCAATGCATCCAAAGGCAATGTAAAGAGAAGTACTTTTAAAAAAGGTAGCAAAAACATTTTAGAAAATTTGCTTACCCGCTATTCTAACGGCCTTTTGTGTTCCTTTTTACACAAGATCGCCTCAGGGCATGACTTCCAGGATTTTTTAACTTTCGACTACGACAGGTTGATTGTTTAGACCATGCCAGGGTCGCCAGATTTTTACCATTTTTTAAAAGAGCATTTATACTGCTTTTTAACATTGGTGGTTTCAGACAATCAGCAACCGATTTTCATGTTCTAGTAGAACGAATATGTCATGCAACCAAAAATAACAGTATATCAAATATGCAACTTTTGCTAGCAACAAATTAAATGATAATTTCTAAATCTTGCCCTTTCTACTCTCACCCCACCAAAAAAAAAGTAGATAAATTCTAGATTACCAAAAAAAAAAAAAAGTCACCCTCGCTACCTCCTAAGTGTCGAGATAGCTACTTAAGACTTTTGTTTTTCCAAACTAATTGAGCACTTTGAACTGATGACCAACATACAAAAAATACAGTTGCAGCGTGAGTAGAAAAGCTTTCCCTTTTGAAAATTCTCCAGTGAGGCGATCGGCGGCTGCTAGTTTGATAGATCTGAGAAGAGCATCGAAATCATTTTGATACTATCGATACTTTATTGGAAGGTTTAATTATCCAAAGTATCGATACGCAGACCCGATATTTCCCACCATTAACTTGCAGCCATGTTTTAGATTAATTAGATATCTTTCGACCCTCAACGGATGAATATTGCGAAACCGGCCCCCAACTGTGGAAAGATGGGGCGGCCCTTGTCTCTCCAGGAAGGGCCAGTGTGTTAGTGTAGATGACGTCAGCTATTTCGTAGTCCTCGATTGTGGGTGTGGCTGTCTCATTTAAGTTGTATTCATACATTATTTATGCCTTTGGGATGAACGCAAATAATACAAATAAACAGGTCATATACGTCCATTTTGCTCACAGGCAACATCATTGCTCCATCCATCCATCTTCTCTGTACAATTCACAATTCACAAAACATTTTAAGGCTAATACTGTAGATCAAAGGAAAAACGAAAGTGCTGATTATTTTTTTTTCTTTAAATTCGGTCAGCTAATCGCCTATTTCCGTGGAACATTTCCGGACTGGTAGTCCAACTTCTTTGTAGCATTACAGATTTTGTTCATTCTTCGGAGAGCCTGGACTACAAGTCCGGACATAGCCCCTGAGAACAGGCAATAAGCTGGCAAGAGTAGGGAGATGGGATTGTGTTTGCACTGGCTGAATATTTGATATTAATAATAATAATAATAATAATGATAATAATGCGGTTTATAAGTCTCATATCCAGGCTCATGGCCGCTCTCGCGACTTCACACTATCATTACCCCAGCAGGTCTGATCACTCTAGGACTTTCTCGACTCCCTGGGGAGCATACAGTCCCGCTGCCATTTATAGGCGCTGATCACTAGCACTCTGACAATATCTTCCACTGCCTATAGCCAGGTACCCATTTTACAGACGGGTGGACTGAGGAAAATGAGAATGAAATGCTTTCCCAAGCAAGGCACTTACAACATGACCGTGGTCGGGAATCGAACTCACGACCTTTAGATCTTAAGTCCAACGCCGTAACCATTACACCACGCTGCTCCACAACAGTTATAATAACAACACTAGCAAACATGTAATAAAAATATTTGGAATTATGCATGCCACAGAGCAACAACCCCAGTGTGTGAACGAGTGAGGAGGGAGGAGGAGGGGAAAGTCGGGGAGGGAGAGAAGGGGGTTCAACAAACATTGTAAGCAATTCATGCAAATTATGAGAACCCTCTATGTGAAACTATGGCGTCTTCTTCCTTCATAGCCAGCAGACATACTCCTTCTCTCATGTCTTCAATGCCTGACTGAGTGAGTAGAGGGTTGCATTTGTTTGTACATCACACTGAAATGAACTCTTAGGGAACCCAGAACTCAAGCCAAATTATGTCGGCAATATTCCAGGACACTGCTACCTAGAGCTTGGTTTAGGGTTAAGAGCAGGATTAGAAAAGAGAAAGCCCACAGAAAGTTCCTAGGCAATGATAACGTCTACAAACTGTTACAAGTTTACTTTTTAATTCCGTAACTTTAGCCCTGACTATAAATCAAACTCTGGGCACGAGTGTTCTGGCATGTTGTTTGTATTGCCTATGAAATTTGCCTGAGTTGTATTCAATAAGAGTTCAATGTGATGTGCAAAAAAAAACCGCAAACCTCTAGTCACGCAGGCAACAGGGCTAAAGACACGAAAGATGGGAAATATCTACTGACTGCACGACTGTGACGGAAGACTTTCCAGTTTCTCGCAGGGTTGTTATTGCTATTGTTGTTGTTGTTGTAGTTGCTGTTGTTGTCGTCGTCGTTATGGTTGTTGTTGTCTTTGTTGTTGTTGTTGTTGTCGTCGTTGTTGTTGTTGTTGTTGTTGTTGTCGTCGTCGTCGTCTTCATCATCATCTTCGTCGCCGTGGTTCCAAGTGTAAAAATAAAAAAGAACAGAGATTTGTAGACAAATTAATCGCAATCGCTTTGCTTCTGTTATTTTCAAAAGCACTCATGTGTTAAAGTGCTAAGCTTCACAAAGCCCATGGTCATGCAATCAGACTGGGTCTGTTGCACAAAGAGAAAGATGGCTTAGATAAGAAAGATCTCTGTACCGACCAAGGACAGGGGTGTATTGGTCCGTGGAAATAGAGTTTATGGATTGTTAGGAAAATGAAGATCTCTGGGGACTTTGATATATCGTGATCCAACAAATAAAACAGTGTTGGTAACGTCTCCACGCACACAACTGCTACAAACAAAAGAAACATCACTTTTTTGTCATGTATATGTGTGTCAAGGAGGGGAAGGGGAGCATTTTTGGTGCTGGAAGAGGGTGTAGAATCCCATGATGTGTCCACCCTTCTTGTAGTGTGTTTCTGGATAAACTTGTTTGTATATTATGTATAAGTCAATTTACCCTCCGGTCAACGGCATAGATCACTGGTCTAAGAGCTTCGGGAGAATGGTGGGAAATGCCTTGGAACTGGCCATCCTGACCCAGAGAGGAAATAGGAAAAACCACAAACCACAAAAAGAGATCATAAGTTAGAGGGTACAGCAGCAATGTTCTTGCACTCTGTCCTATCTTTCTGTAGGCACTTAAATTTTAAATCTGCGAATGTGCGGTGGTGAGACTTTTTGTGACAAAATAACTGATCCACAGAACTCGTGTACGCTAGTCTAGCCCTCCTGCTTTTACTGAGAGAAGAAATGATTGAAAATTGTCATGAAGGACTTCCTGTTTCCATGTGCACTCTTCTTGGTCGTAAAGTAATTATAGGTTCATGACTGGAGGTTATGAAAGGACGATCAGTTGAAAGCGAAATGGCGACATTCAAATCTGCCTGCTAATTTAGACTTTACCATGAGTTACCTAAAACAAGACTTAACATTATCAGATCCACATAGAAGATACGAGGGTCAGCCATAGGAAGCTGAACGTTTGGTGATCTTCTATTTCAAAAATAATTTTTCCTGGGCCAGCATAGTGTCCTTTCAGTACATTCTGTGTGACCTTATAAAGATCAGTTACTTTTTTGCTGTAAATTGGGTCTCTTTATTGTCAGCTCACCCCAGATACCAGGACTTTATGCTAGAAAATGGGTCTTGGTACAGCGAGATCCAATACAGTCTTGAGAATAAACAACGAGTTCATGTAGATCTATATCTTGATTAAAAGCTAGGAATTGTGTTGTTATGTTTTCCAAATTTGTTAATAAAGGGATGAGAATTTAGTCCTTACAATTCGCCAGCATTTCTTTGGAGAAATTACCGATCGCATTCACATTATGGGCTTCGCTTTGTGTTTTATCGGACATGGTTTCCCTTATTCATGAAGTCTTTTGTGTTCATCATCACCATCACCATCATCATGTGCCACACCCACTGGAATGTTTCTCATTACTGGCACTAAAGGAAAACAGTTGTGAACCTCTAGACATTTTGCTATTAACCGTTCTGTCATTATGTCGAGAAGTTTCCCTCTTTGGCTTATCTTAAGAATCTACTCCTCTTCTCGTAGAATTTACCTGCTCAAGAATGGAATATTCTAGCTGTTTGTCGTCATTACGTCACCGATGAATTTGTCAACAAATTTAACTCTTGTCCCATTAGGAGTGTCATGAATCTTCTTATTTCACACATAACAAGAACTTGGAGGAGAGAGACGGGGGTGGCTATTTGGTACTTTTAGAAAGTTTTCTTAAGTGGACCCAAGAAATTTGATTGATACAGACCAAATTAATTTACGACCAAAAAGGAGAAGCGAGAGAGAGAGAGAGAGAGAGAGAGAGAGAGAGAGAGAGAGAGAGAGAGAGAGAGAGNGAGAGAGAGAGAGAGAGAGAGAGAGAGAGAGTGAAAGTGAGAGAATGAGGGGAGGGAGGGAGAGAGAGAGAGAGAAAGAGAGAGAGGGCACGGAGGGAGAGAGAGAGAAATAAAAGAGAGAGAATACAGATAGGCTAAACCCGAACCATTTCAGCTTTGCCTTAGAAGAATATTGAACACTAATGTTTTTTTTACATGCAAGTCAGCCCTGACCATTGATCATAACTTGGAAGTTTAAGGACGACATGGTTGAAAAAAATAATAAAAAAAATTAATATTGTCACGGACGGAGTTAACAGTTGTTAACCATTATGATGGTTTGGTCAACTGAGTTTAGCTCAGTACATAGTCTAGACTGGTGTAGACTGAACTGAAATTTATTACTAGAACACTAAGTAAATAAAGGCGCGTCAAGGAGTGTTACTCACTCCCTATTTAAGGTGCAGACTTAGTGAGAGCTTGCAGTCCTGCAGATCGATTGGAAGAGAATTTGCCAAAAATTCTTAGGACGATGGTCGTCCAATCGTAGGTAGAACAAGTCTCTAGAAAGTGTAGGAAATGATGTGCAAATGACAGATCGAAGGTAATTACTATGTTGATATGCAACTAATACGTTAATTCATTACTAAATATCATTACTAAATCCAAGTTAAAGATTCTGTTTCCTGTGATCAATGTGTAATGATAATAATGTGATTGGCTTTCTCTAACAACGGCACCGATTTAGTCGAAATATCGATATAGTCTATGGTTTGTCTATGACTAAATGAACTGTATCTTTATCGTTGCGGTGCTGTCCTTCGACATTGCCATGTGATTGTGTTAGTTTGAGTCTCAGGATTTTAAATCAAAGTGTCATAAGATTATAGCTTAAAGTCTGTAGAGCTGGTAGAAACTTGTTCTAAAGTAGAAAAGGATCTTAATCGTCTTGTATTTCTGAAACACGACTCACCTCCAGTTTGTTATAGTGATTTGACTCACTCTCAGTTGTTACACACATTTCACTCGCTTCCAGAATGTTACATTAACTTTTTTCCATACCCAGAGGCATCTCGCCATTTTCAAGCTCATGTATGCTTGATTCATGACTTACTACAGTAACTGGATATGATCATTATTATAACGATATATCCCAATACCCTTGTTGTGAACACTCAAGTACTTGAACTTGACCGCTTCACTAAAATACTGACTCAGCCTAAGCGCTAGCAAACGTGAACATGATCATACTCAGAGAAGCAGCCCTCGCATTGAACAAGCAGGAGAACGGTCTAGCCAGCGCCACTTTTCGACCCATGGAGCCGTCAATCTAGACTGCTGGCGACATGCGGATTACTCTTACCGCTGAACACTCATAGGTTACAGACCTGTAATAGGATTGGACCCTGTTTTCCTCTATGGGCTATATTAACATTTTGAGCTGCCCTCTGAACCCAAAGTTTTAGCTTTCACCCAGACCCATACCAGATTGAAGCTCATTATGTGGCCCAAATTTAAGACTTACCCAACCCTAGCAAGCCCATTGAAATTTTGAGCTTGGTTGCTATTTGTAAACAGACCCTACATTTTTCACTGGTCAATGCCAAACCCCTCCTCTTCCGCCTGAGCACACCCTTGACCTGGCAGTTCCAGCCCAGGGCTAAATAGTGCCTGGTAAAATAAAGTAAAATGGACACAGATTCCCATGATATCAAAATCCCCCCTCCCCCCTGGAGCCCTTATTACTGGAAGCAGGGCATGCCAAAAGAGGGAAAAGGGGAGATGAAATATACCCCCTAAGTTGTACGACCACAAAGTGAAAGTACAATTACAGGCCTGTAACCTCATAAGACCACGGGGGTACCAGAACTATTACTACTAGGTGCGAGTTACTTCGTATGTCCTTATCGTATAATTGTAGTTATCTATGTTAACTTATGTTTGTCATGTCTCAGTGTGTTTATTATATATTACAGTTTCAAAACTGGATCCAAATCTTATCTTCCTTCTTCATATATTCGTCGTGCAATACTAAAATGTCGTAATTATCGTTACTCCCACCTTCGTGAACTCAGGATTCCGAAGTTCACGTTATATTCAGTCTTGTTTTGATTTGGACTTTTATTGAAATCTTCTCTATCCACGGGAATAACCGTAACCTCGCGAACTCGTTTTATTTCGTTCCCCAGTTCACATCGGATTTATTATAAGTATCCAGGAAGGATAGGGTAGTCTCAGAGGCGTTGCCCTCTTCTTACAAGAGGTTAACGGCTCTGTGATAAATAGCTCATGGCTAAGAATAGAAACTTGAATATTTGCAAAAGCATACATTAAAGATAATGACCTTAGCTCAATCCATTTTTGAACATCAGAACCATGGCATCAGAAAAACATCATCCATCGTGAGAAAACAGAAATATCTTGGAATTTTCTAGACATTCTACACAAAAATGTACTGCGGCTGATGAAAGCCTGGTGTGTCTTTGGAGATCAAAGATGAAAGAAACGTCTTATTGATGTCCTGAAACTGGTTTATATATTTTATCTTTTTTCAGTACAGCTTATTATAGAAACGGGAGGATTTCCAATATGTGGTAACTGGCGATAAGGAGTTGCGCTCGCTTTGATAGATGCTTCTGACTCCATGGGCATTAGTGTTAGGGTTAAGAGTAGGGTTAGGGTT
>JAWQUT010000174.1:905472-926628 GCA_033807755.1 Ellobium chinense
AGGGTTAGGGTTAGGGTTAGGGTTAGGGTTAGGGTTAGGGTTAGGGTTAGGGTTAGGGTTGGGGGTAGGGTTAGGGTTAGGGTTAGGGTTAGGGTTGTATTAGTACGTTATTCGGAATTAAGGTACTGACCGTGGTTGTAGGAGTTAACACATATATATGGAAATCCTTCCATAGAAACATTAAAAGTAATTTAACAATCGAGCATATAAATCTAATCCGCTGTTTGTGATTCATTTCTGCAGGCTACTTATCTTATGGTGACTCAACAAATGAAAAAGGAAACAGAAAAAAACGTTCAGTGCCATTCAGATCTTCAGTCTAAACACTGGTTCACATTTCTTGCCGATGCTATAGAAATAAAAATTGGATTCTACCGAAAGAATAAATATCAAATTGATACAAAAATGTGTGAAGCAGACTCCATGCGCCCCCATCCCCTCGCCCCTTCCCTTCCCCCCTCCCTCAAAATCCCATTTTAAAAGAAAGTACTTTCCCACAATCTTCTTAGCTTCAAAGGAGTTCTGAACGCCATGCTAAACTATATAATCTAATAGATATGGAATAAGTAGGCTAATCATTTATTTTGCTGTGGGTAGTCTCCATCTAACCTTCCTTCGAATAACAATCGTCTCCATTTAACCTATTACTTTGTCGCGGAAATAATACTCAATTCAATACGAAAACCTCATTTCAGTAATCGGTTAGTTCGGTGATCTGTTTTTGATCACGGACAAAGCTGAATAGACTTTACCTTTGGGTGGCTTCCATAGCAACCAGCCAATAATTTATTTCAGTATTATGCTTTTGGTTTTTGAAGAAAAAAGCAAAGGAAAATGAATTAGTATGTCAACAAAAACCGCCAAAGCTGATCGTATGAGATTCCAAGATAATAAATGTATCTCATTTCTCTCTTCACGTTGGCTTACATTTTAATTTCAGAATGTTGCTTTATAACAATAATGACTGTAGTCAGTGATAAATAACAGTAAACAGAATTGAGAAACTTTGTGACATAAAGTTGAGCTCGAGAGAGGCCTGTCATCTTTCATGTGATGAGTTGCTCTGTTGTTATTGACTACATAGTATTAAGATCTTGGAATGACCACTCTTAAGCATGACTAATAATCTGGGTCACAGTTCATTTGAAATGTAGGAATGGCAGAGATCTCGTTATCGTACATTCATCTTTATATATTATGAACACTAGCCCCGACAGAAGAATAAATATTCTTTTGTGTTGGGGTGNGGGGGGGGGGGGGGGGGGGGGTGGAGATGCAAAGTAAAGTCATGTATTCTCATCCGCTTCCCTCGTCTGTCTCGTCTGTGGAGCAGCGCCTGTAAATGGTAGCGACACTGTATGCTCCCCAGGGAGCTGAAAAAGTCCTAAAGTGATCAGGCCCGCTGGGGTAATTTTAGTATGAAGTCGCATAAACGGGCATTAGCCTGGATAAAAGACTTATAAACTGCACTATTATTATTATTAGGATTTGATTTTATGTTTGTATGTGGTAGTGTTTGGGGGAGGAATGGATACTTTTATCAAAAGAACTACATAAAAAAACACGAACAAACCACATAGTAAATTGTACTTTGACGACTGTCTTCAGGATTTAGTAAAAGAGGTACCAAATCACTCTATCAAGTTTTTTTTTTTGCTTGCGAGAAAATTCTTCGTAAATGCTTCTGGTGGTAATGCAGTTTCCCATGTGACTCGGCTGTCTCCTTAAGTTTCATATTTCAGATTTCCCTGGTTTATTTTTTCAGTGTAACAATGTTATGAATCATAGTCATATAACCTACCTTTGGAATGTACATCAGTAGACAAATGGACTAACAGCCAGATTAAAAAACAGCCTCGAATCTTAGGAAATGTGAAAACGTGAACAGACGGACACTCCGGAGTGATGATCCAGGCGTAGTTTAGTTTCAGAGTGCTAGGAAATCACAGGCCAAAACACTTGCTAGAGAGGACATTCTTCCTCTCACGATCAACTGATGCCTCGCTTTCCGAATAAGAAAATTTTCTTTCTCTATAAAGGTTGAACCAAAGATGTTGCTGCCTATCTGTTTATAACAATTATTAAATTAACTTTTTTTCGTTCGTTTGGCTAAGAATGGCTTCCCAATACACTCTCTCTGCAGATAAATATCTGTTAAGCATACATAGATAAATTAGTTCAACTTTAAGTCTATAGGTTTAATGACCACAAGTTTGGACTTGGCGTAAATATGTAGGTTGTAAACAAGATTTAAGCTCAGCGGAGAAACAGTGAACTTGAGATCGATTAGTCTGATTCTTAGACATAGTTAATAATATACTGACGAGTAAATTATGGCGGAAAGGACACATCCAGGTCGACGTCCTTTCAGGCCAACCACATTTCTGCCTGGGGAAATTCATGAAATTCATGAATAGAGCTAATACTTCCGGCATGGCAGAGCCGTCATCGACTTCCGGTATTTCCACAAAAAAATACAAACACTAGTCTATATCTTGTAAACTTTGAAATGGTACACTTTGATAAAAGAAGTCGACCGCTTCTAATGAAGCTTGTAAAATGAAACTTTGCGACCTATAAAATATAAAACGGGAGGATTTCCATATGTGGTAACTCCTACAACTACGGTCAGTACCTTAATTCCGAACAACGTACTAATACAACCCTAACCCTAATCCTTTCCCCCTAACCCTAATCCTACCCTTAACCCTAACACTGATGCCCATCGAGACAGGATCATCAGTCGAAGCGAGCGTAACTCCTTATCGCCAGTTACCACATATGGAAATCCTCAAAACCTCTATTCTTGTTCACCTCTATACGAATATTAGTGGGTATACAGTATTTCCTTGTTGTGCTCTTCCATGTTCACTGGTAGAACCACAAATGCGCACCAAATTCATGCTTACTGGAAATGCGCCGCATTTGTTTAAGCAAAGGCGTAGACTGTCAAAATGTAATGTGCTTCACAATGAATCTCGGGGTTGTGTGCACAGTGCTGACGTAAATGTGTTGTTACACAATGAGTTTATGTCACTTTTTGTGTGTGTGTGTGTGTGTGTACAGTTGTGAATTCATGGCTTAAGTGTGACGGTTGTGCAAAAAAACAAAACAAAAAATAAATAAAAATATATAAAATTGTAAATTCACTCATGCTGTATTTAGTACATAGTATTAGGAACTGGCATTGCAGCAGTGTAAAAGATAGTCATTACTTATTCATAAAAACGAAATGACGCTACACTGCTGCTTAGTATTCCAGTTCAATCTACCACCATTGTGTGAACTTTGCTTGACTCTTCTGATTCGGAAGATGTTTACAATAACTATATTATTATCTAGTGCAGTTGTCGTTTGCGCAAACAGGATCAGACTGTGTATCGGCATCATCGTTCTCTACCCGTTAACCAGGATAGAGGGACGCACGCATAGATCTAACCTCAGTTTAATGATGTCGCGACATAAATAAGTAATATGGAAACTGCATAGCAGTATAAATTATATTCCTTGAAATAATGTTTAGTTTTTTACTTTTCTTAATTTCCCATTTTTATGGTCTGGTGGTCTGTTTTACTTGAATGCATTCAGAAAATGGGCAGTCTCAATACTTCGAGCTTTCTGGATCCTTTTTACTAAAATGAATGGGTACGCCTTTATAAATTTGTTAGATTTTATCGTTTACTGTAAACATTATACTATTTTTTTTTGAGCTCCCTATCAAAGGTCGTGGTTTTTATTGGGCGCAAATAAAGAATTTTGCGATTGTGATGGTTTCGACTTTGAAAAAAGTAGATTATGAACATTTTTTCAGATGTAAAGTCGCATACAAAATTTCATAGACATTGATGCACTGGAAGTTGTCTAAAATTCGCCCAAACTGTACCACTTCAAAGTTTATAAGCTATAAATGAACATGAGGCGGCCAAAACTGTAGAAGTGGTTTCATTTGCGAGGATCCAGATTTGGCGACAAGTGCGAAATGGCTTTTCCGATCATCTAGTTTTTAATATATGTTATTTTAGTGAGTGCAGAAAGTCTAAAGACATACGAGATGACAAAATGTGACACTAAAATCACCCACCGGTAACTCGACCTCTCAAACTGATAGAAAAATGTTCTACACTCTTTCTTTCTTTCTTTCTTCCCTTCCATCTTTCTTTCTTTACTCTCTTCCCATCTTTCTTCTTTCTTACTTTTTTTCTTTCATTATTATGAATTTTGATTTATGCCATGTATTATCGAGAATATTGGCTACTAGCCTAAATAAAGCTTTGAACTTGAACTTGAACTCGATTAAGGGCAAAGAAAAACGGAGAGTAACTCGCATAAACGCATTTGAAATTCCCTTGCTGGAAGTGATCCTTTCCGAAAAAAAAACCAACAAACTGAACGGACCTTGTTTTTGTGTGAAGCAGTTTTCACGAGACAAGCTTAGCCACAAAATTCGCAAAAAATAGATCTTCAAGGGGAACAAAAAGAGCAACAATTCATCAAGGAATTCTGGCACCCTCTGCCAAGAGAGGATTAAATGTGGGAGTAGGGAAGAAAAAATCTTCCTCGGGACTGTGTCCAGGCCTTGCAATTAGCTCATGTGTGAGTTCTTTGTTCTAAACCCATCCTAAACCAAGCACTGGATGGGGGAACACATGGATATTGCCCGTAACAGTTCTCAGATCCACTTCCTTATCCAGATCGACATCGAAATCTAGGCTATCTTGTAGTTGTCGGACTTTCCACGAAGTTTTTTCAAGTTGGTTTGAAAGAGAATTTCTGCATGCAAACAAACAAATAAACAAGCAACTAAAAACAAACAAACGAAAACAAACAAACAGTTAAGAAAGTATGAAATGCCACACATGTTTTGTTTCTCACCGTGATCGATCGGTTGACAATTTGTCACTTTCATGTTTGTTTCCCTTTCTAGTAGTCTAGCTCTTACCAAGTCATTACTCTACTTCTTTGACACGTGCAGTTATCATTCTTGTCCTAATTGTTATATGGTTATAGCCCTTACTGGACGAAAAAAACAAAATATCGACAGCGGTATACACAGACAAAACAAGACGTTAAATTATAATGTCTCGTCTGCTTCAGCCGCAATATTTGCCTCTGTCATCATTAACGATGCTCATTTTATTACTGGCGTTGACTTTCGGCCATGCAAAATGTTGCGCAATAGCGCTAGTTTCGTAGCTTACCCTATATTTCTCACTAACGAGTGTAGATCTAGGCTCTTCGCTGCTTTTGACTATGAATACCTTTTAGTTTTTTTTCCCTCCGTTTGCGTTGGCTTTTGAGGCTATTATCCATGTAATTGTTACCGTCATCATATTCGTCTTTATTATCATCGCTCAGAGTTTTCATGCTGGCTCTTCAAATCTCCCTTGATGTCCCCCCCCCCCGAACGTGACTTTTTTATGCATCTCTCCCGATGTGCCCGACTGCCGCTGACTTTGAACAGCACTTTACTTAGTGAAGTTTGTTTCTCTTACTGTATATTTGTGTCCCAGTATTTTTGACAGGAAGCTGTTGGACGATAAACACCTTATGCCATATTTATTATGTTGTTGTTATTTTGTGAAATATAAGTGTCTTGCAATGCAAGCTTTTTTTTGTGATTTTTTTTTTTTTTGGGATAAACTTTACTAACGACAGGAGTGGAAAGTGGGTGAATGACAGACTCTCATGGCAAGGGAAAGGATTAAATGCACGTCACAAGTATTACGCATCAAACTTGAAAAGATTTTCAGATGGATATAAAACTTGCCTTGGAAGTCGCACATCATATGACTTTACCAGAGATACCTCATTCCAGACACCCACATCACACCGGTGATAAATGTTATTCCACATGCCTGAAAGCAATCACTATAGTCTAGTAGTTTACATGTGATTGATTCACCTCTTTTTCTATGTATGACGTACATATACTTCCTAACCGTTTGGTCGAACTAGTGTCTGAACGTACATTAATGAACATCCGGGTAGTAGCAATCCCATGTCCTATCTCACATATCTCTACATCTCAGTTTCTCTATAATGAATTCTTCATATGTATAAGCACGCAGTAATAATAGGTCTATAGCCGTAATTGTACTAAGGCATCATTCAGAGAAAAACAAAGCTCAGACAAACGTACACACGGACTAATGAGCTCAAGATTATTTAGTGACATCGGAACTAGGAAAACATGATGTAAAAACATTTATCATATAAACAGGCCCTATTTACAGTGACATAAAAATGTAAAAATTTTTTTTGATATGTCACACATTGCATAAATTTGACCTTTGACCTGCTTACGAATACTTTGATTGAAAGCCTTGGAAACCTCTAAGAGTATGAATATATAACGGCATTTCTGTTGTGACGTCATAATATGTGACGTCATGTCTTTTGCAGCTATTTTCACTGCATGCCGTGGAGGTTCCCTCTGTCTAGATTTTAAAAAATATTTTTTCAGTCTGTCTTTCTTATCCCTTGTCATCGTTCTCTTCACGTCTCAGTTTCAGGTCAGTTAAACATTTGAATTAAATTACTTGAAATGTCCCAGTGTTTCTGTGGTCTAAAGTGTCATTTAGAATTTTCAGCTGTTTGGGTTTACTTTGTGTCGCGTAGTTGTGTGGTTCATTAGGTTCAATTGTAATTGATGTGTCTCGAACCGAGTGAGGGCCACTTCAGAGTCCTTTTCACGACTAAAAGTTCGTTTTTTTTATTAGCTAGAGTTTATATTATTGTGATAAAAAGGATGTGAAAGTCGTGTTTGTTTATGAAACTTATATCAACACTCAGTACAGATCCTCTGTGTAGCAAATGGGTTCAGCACATAGAACGAAAACAAGCAAAAAAAACCCCAAAAACTTTTCATTTTCACCTAAGATTCTTCCTCTTTGTCCATTCCTCAAGACTCTGGCTCTTGTAAGTTGTTTGGCTATGGTGCTGTTGGAGATCTGTGGTCACCTCACTAATCCGGTGTTACTCGTCTCTCAAGGCTGCACTATCTGATCGTTTTTGTTGGACGTTAAGCCCCGCCTACAAGTGGCCAGGGACAATGTCTCGTTTCAGATATGATATGCTTTCATATTTCAAATCTTTAATGTGTTTATATCAATTTTATTTAACCTTAGAATTCGGAGAGACAGCGTTCTGGAATATTTCTTTACAGTATAAAATGTTTTACTCATGAAATGTAGAAAACCAAAATGTGTCCTTATGTGAACCGTGCCATTGAATTCAAATTAATGGCATATATTATCATCATGCCTCTTTTCTCCTTTTATACCCCGGGTGGGCCTTTGATACTGTAAACAAACCTTCTATGAGTGGGTGTGGAGAAGAGTACTCAGTCATTATTGTTGCTGTCGGTTGATAATGATGAGGAGAGGAAGAATGGTGACATTGTGGAAGAGGAGGACAAGATGGAGGATATGAGTTTTGCTTTTAGCCAGATTTTTTCTAGTGCACTTATGACGGCCCTTTGTACGACATTCACACATTTCAAGGTGAGCTACGCTGGCAGGTTGTTAGCCATGTTCATTGGAAGAAACTCACGGTGAACTCGTTATAGGTAATTAGGTGTAGAACTTGCTACTTTCCGGCTATAATAATTGTGTGAAACAAACCGCCAGTCTACATCTATATGTACATTCAGTACTGTTTGTGGATAAAGAGTATTGTGTTTAAGTCTGTGAATTGTAAGTAAAGATTTCTTTTTACGATTTCTTTTATTTACCCAAGAAAAACCCAAAAGTTAGAAATGTCCCTATAATATGTTATAAAGCAAACAGGACAACTGGTTTCGTTTTAACACTGCACAGTAGACAATGACGTTATGCGGTTCGCTGACAGTGTCAAGTTAAATAAACTGGATGGGTCATCCAAAGTTGGGGGAAAATATTTTATTCTAAACTTGAAAAACAGGATATATCACAAAAAGAACCACCCAGAGCTGTAGCATATTCATCTGGTTGAGAAACTGGTTGAGAAATACACTCACACGCTTGGAAAGTACACACATACACGTTTCTTCTGTTTAAGTGTCTCTGGAGATTGTTTCAAGTGCCATTCTAATGGGGGAGGGGAGTCCGGGGAGAAAGGGGGGGGGATAAGGAGAGGGGATTGAGAGGGAGGGGGAAGAGAAGGAGAGAGGGGAGCGATCATTACAAATTATATTTGGTGTTTGCTGAGTGGGGTTTTTTTTACGTCCACCTGATTCTTTCTCCCAACTTTGGACGACTTATTCCATTTTATTTACAAAATTCTCTTTGCTTCGTATGTGGTTTTTCCTTTCAGGTTTCTGATGCTAGTAAATTGACTTTTCCGAAAAGCTAAATAAAAAAAAACCAAACAAATCTTTCTACATGGCTTAAAGTAAGCCAGCCGACGCCTACTGTTTGTTTACTTCCCAGCTTGTTTTCCAGTGACAGCCCGTGTTTAACACTAACTTTAAACATGGCTCAGTCAGTCACTTTTCCCAGTCTCTCTCAGGCCATGGCTTGTACTGGTTTGTTTGTCCTAGCTGGCGGGTTCGAAAAGGTGACTCTAATAAAGTCGTATTGACGTATAACTTGTTAGTCCACGCAGATTAACAGGACTGAGTGCGCTAATGTACGGACATTTATTTAATGGCATGGACAGACATCATTATAATCTCCTGTCAAAAGCGCTTATCTTTGCAAACATTTTGTTTAAGATTACTGATTTGTCGTGAGATATCATCCTAGATTTTTGCCACATCCTCCTCCAACAGGCTATTGATAAAACGTTCTTCTAACAAATTGAAAACCGTAGATGGTTGACTCCATGAAAGCGAACTTTCATTTCCGGACTTCACAAAGACGTTACATTTCTAACAAACGTTTGTGCCAACCCAAAAATGTAGTCTAATGTCTGCACCAGCCTGACAGCGACACCACACTCCTTCCACACCCACCATGGAACGGAAGGGGTTGAAGGTGACGCTGCACCATATGCAAAGTTTAAGTACCGGATGGATTTTCTGCTAGTATACCATATTTTGGTAATTTACTATGGAAAGTGTAAGTGGGCTCAGACTAGTGTTACATAATTTGAGTTGTAAGATATAAGCCTTCTTGTATAGGATCTACGCCATCATGTTGGAGTAAGACGCTAGGAATAACAATGTTATACGTGTGTTTCAGAGTGAACGATGTCAATGTTGTGTACACAAACACACTGTTCTATAAACGACATCTCTTCCCTCATCCTCTGGCATCCACCGTCACTCTGGTGACCCCTAATAACCATTCCTCAGAGACGACAATCTGTTTTATGTCATGTTCTGCGTGATTTAGCAAAGTCCACCAATGTGACACAGTCATTAATGAGGATAGAACGATCTAGCTCTGACAACATACAATGCTCACTCGGAAGTGCTGGCCACGCGATGGGGAGAAAAAGAAAATCAGGATCGTTGTCCTCATAATTTTAATACTTTTTCTCCAGCTGAGGATATAAGGTTGCAGGAGCCTAATTGGCTAAAAATGTGTCGACTATCCGAGTCGATAATAGCAGAGTAAAAAATTTCTCCTTTGGACAGATTGTGTAGAAATAATTGTAGAACATAAAATTACACCGCAAAAGTTGTGAGATACATCGGTGAATTTGTTAAATAAAGATTTTTGGCAGGCAGCTCTTTTCAAGGGTCTAAGCGGATTCAGTTTCTGCGAGCAGCTGATCTGCAAAAGAATGCCAAATTTTGGACCCCCTTTTCATGTAAACTGAAATTGCGAAAACTTGTTCTAAAGAAACCTTACTGAAAACAGTATAAAATTTTACCACAGTGGTGGCTCCAGACTTACAGACTAGTCCTTGCCTTTTCGGAACATTCATGTAGTCTGAGAATATTTTTTCAAATGCCCAAAAGAGGCATTTCCAATTAGGCTGCTGCAACCGATAATAAAAAAAAAATTACATCCAGTCTTAAGAAATAATATGAGGAGAATATCTCTATGTTATGTGACGTCAATATAATTAGTATTCAGCGAGAAGATGACGTCATAACAGGAAGTTAGTTCTTGGCTGGTGCGGGGTGAAGGACATGTACACACGCCTTTAGTTATTATGGAGTTAGTATGATTTTAATTCTTTTACGGTGGTGAATCTTTGTAAGTAGATCTAGTTACAGTGTGGGCCTAACATGTTGGTCTTTCCAGCAGCCGTTTTGTACCTGAGTTGGGGTGGAACGGATGATCCTGTGTTACAAGATTACGCCCCTGGGCCAGTCGGTAAGGCTAAGCATAGTCGGCGACAACAGCTAGCACTGACCGAAAATTTAATGTAACAGTCACCAACAGAGACATCTAGTATCTGAGCAGTCACCACTCCATCACCACCACCATCACCACCACCACCATCCACAACGTTCTCTAGGTCTCGTGAACCTTGAATCCGTCCCTGGTTACCAGAGATACCTTCACCATCTTTACCGCGGCAGGTCCAAATTCTTCAGGTTTCCAGACATTTAAGAGCTTGCGCATTAACGCGATGTGGTTTAGTTCTTAACACCGTGAGAATTACATGAATTTTGCACTTTGAATGATACTAAGGGTACATTCAACACAGATTGTTCCTACGTTTAATACATTTTATTTTTATCTTTAAGGGTCAAATTGTATATAAAAATGTTTAACTGATTGCCTTCTCTGGATTATGTCCTTTAACATAATTACTTTGTTATACCCTGACACTAGCTAGTAGGGCCCTGGAAAGGGCATTAATAAACGCAAGAACAGAGTCTGACACGATAGGAGATTTGGCCAGTTAATAGACGCAAAACCTTTAGAAATATTGGTATTGGGGAGGTGGAGTGGGGGAAAGGGGGAGTAACGTACACTGGAACTGAGTGGCGTTGGTTTTAAAGTTTTCTCTCTCAATGTTTGTGATACCAGTCTGGCGACTGACGTAAATATTTCTTTGGTATTCGATTACATTCCTCTGCCTAGACTATATTTATGTTAGATACATAGCATGTCCTTCTCGTCACGACAGATCCAAGATATTAATTATATTTTCGACCTGAAGCACAATGTTTTATCATCATTTATTTTCAAAATAATCAGGTTCATCCAAAACAAAACAAAAAAAAAATAGGACATAGATTTCGGAGTTATGTAAGGCAGCACTAAACGATGAAAGATGTGTTGTATTTGAAAGACTCTCCTCCTTTGTTTGGCCCTCGGAATTCAAACGCAAATCGTTCATGACGACGACCGTTAATACAACTCTCAGGCGAAGCCCCAACTTTTCTTTCTCCCTGAGATAACGAGGTCACAGTATTTGCAATGATATTATCGGGGCATCTATCTCTGGGCACTGTGGTTTGAGCGCTAACATAATATATAAGGTCTGGAAAGGAGGGAATATGCAAAGGATAGTTGGGGTGTGGAAACTGGACAGTCGTCGCAATCTCTGGATTGAAAAAAAAATGGAGCACTTTGTAACAGATTTGGAAGTGAACTTTCACAGACAAATACTAACACATGCTAGGCTCCATTAAAGAAATTGAAGGTTTACAGTCCCTATAAAGTCTTTCCATGATCCACAAAAACGTTATGTCAGCTGCAGATAATTTAGGGGTACCACGCCGTAAAAATGTGAAAACCCTCCTGTCTATATAATATTTATCGTCATGAAAATGGCGGAGCTATAGAAGAAGCCTAGGCTATTCTTAGATTTCCGCAACATGGCCTAAGGCATCACAAAATAAACTTGGATAAATCAGTGGCGCCAGGGTTTGACATTTCCGACGCTATTATTTTAATAAGGTTGTTATTGTCTGTGTTATCAATGTTGATCGATGGAAGCGATAAAAAACAACCGGTAGGTGACGCAACATCAAGGGGTTTCACGCTGTAGATTCCGACAGCCAATTTAGGTTTGCCTCTTTAAGCAAGTATTTTTTTGTCTAAAATCACCTGACAATAATAAATGATGTAAAGATTGACTTCTTTGATGCTTTAGTTCGCTTACTGAGCTTTCCAAGAAAATTGTGGGTCTTTCATTGAATTATCACTTTTGGGCACGCGAGAGCAACAACCTTAATGAAATAATTGCTTATCCTTGTCACAATGTCTCTAACACCAGGCCAGGCAAACCGCAGAGAGTGGAGTTTAAGATTGTCAACTGATTTCTCAAAGTCAAGAAAGGCTGCCAACAGTTCTGTCTGTCTGGTTTTCTTTTGTTGAAACTGTACCGGATCTGACAAAGACGCTGATAGATTGTTGTCGTATGGCTGGTGAACTTGTTTTGGAAAGCTTTGGTGTAAACCTTGCATAATTTAATTTAATTATAACGTGTGGTTGTAGTGTCTGTGTGTGTCTTTGAGTTGGCGTCTCCGCTTGGGGCCTGAGAGCACAGTCTCTGTAAAAGATCATTCATAGGAAGCTGGAATCTTTGCTTCCCACCCCCACCCCCCTCCCATCACCACTCATCACCCTCCTGACCTTCAGACTCCTGCTCTTTGAGTATACACAAACAGGTGCTGCATGTGAACGTGTGAGTGAGTCTGTGTGTGTGTGTCTGTGTGTATGTGTCTGTGTGCACGGACTGTGTGTGTAAGCTTAAACTGATATGTTTGTGGAGGTGTACATTTATGTTTGAGTATGTGTGCACGTGGTTGAAGAACGCTTAGAGCTCTCTTGAGGTGAAGCGCTAAATAATGCACTTCATTATTACGATTATTACTATTGTTTTTATTATAAACAACAAGTAAGAACAGTCAGTCCAACTCTGTTAGAAAACCATGTGCTTGAAATGTGAAAAGTGGAAGAGCCAGAAGTCAGTTAGAAAAAAAAAACCACGGAAGATAGGCATCATGTACCCAGGACGATTGGAGGTGAATAAAGGTTAACAGACTGGCCATCAGGATCCCTAAGCTCTGAAAAGTGTACGCCACAAGATCAAGAAACGCGGTCCATCCTGAGTAACTGGCATCATTTGGCAATGAGTTGCATTGTTTTCTGAGAATAGGATCACATAACAAGAACACTACCTTAAATCCACTTAACAGAATCATCTCTTACTAAGAACATTTTTCATATATAATTAATGGCTTTATGAATAAGTGGAGCTGTCTGTGAACATGTAGATAATACTGAGTTTCTTTAACACTGTCGTTAACACTACTAACAGCTTGATTTCGACCCCTGTTTTTGTTGATGCTGCTGTTGGTTTGAGTGATTGTTGTTGTTGTTGCTGTTGCTGTTGCTGTTGCTGCTGCTGCTGCTGTTGCTGTTGCTGCTGCTGTTGCTGTTGCTGTTGCTGTTGCTGCTGCTGCTGCTGCTGCTGCTGTTGGCTGGAGGTTTGAAATATCGCGCTCATCTCTGACACCCGACTCATCCCGCTATTTCATCTCTATTTTATTCTTATCTCTGTTTTACCATTAGCGAATGACATCCAATCTAAATCAAATGTCAAACAACAGATGAGTAAGATTTTGTTTTCTTTCACAATCTCAACAAACATTTCATGAAAGAACGGTCACTGGAAATAGCTAGGAATTATACATTTTCTCCATTAAGATTAGATACTTCTTTTTCAGAAATATCAGTGCAGAGCTCTTTGATATATAACTAGATCATACTTTGGTCTTGATTTGGAGACGTTATTGTCAGATGTCAATTAAAAATGTCTTTGTAGATCAGCTCCATCGAATCTCATTTCCGGTTTGGGCAAAACAGTAATGTTATTGCGTCATCACTTCTCTCCTCGGCGAGTAAAAAAAAAAAGCATCAGCCAATGTTACCGGTCATAATACAATAATGGTAAAGTGGAGAGCGGAAGAAGTGATTGTTGAAGTTGTCATTTGTAAAGCCCATGCATGATAACTGATAGTGGTCTATATTTATATCATGTTACAGGTTCTGTTCAACATGTCCATCAACGAACCATGGCTGCCAGTGAATCTTTGACGTCGGAGGATGTGATCCAACCGTCGCATTTGTTGGCAGAGTTACTTCCCGTCCGGATGACGTCATGAGGCCGTCACAAATCTTGCTATTAATAGCAACCACCATCATAGGGCGGAATAGTGCAGCTGACGTCATCTCCTCCTACACAGTGTACACTTGTGGACAGCAAGAGTGGTCACCCGTGGTCCTCCGAGACAGTGTGGCCACAGATCTCCTCAAGGTTGTCCTCAGTCATCCTGCAATGTTGCCTGGGGTGGATCTGGTCGAAGGAATAACTTACAATGGTAGGACTGTATGGAGTACTATGCAGATTGTGGTAGGCAAAGTACTAGAGCCGTCTTAAGGTGTGGTTGGCTTAGCAATAGGGGTAGAGGTAGGATTAGGAACGAAAAAGCAATCATACGAGAGTCCCTAGATATCTGAACGTCCGAAAACGCTTCTAATGTAACTCAACTATATCTCGGGGAAGTTGCAAGTTTTTGCCCACGGCGTTTTTGGACAGTATGGTATTTCTTTTAATGCTTTATGTCAAAAACTATTTTCCATGATGAAAAACAAGTCGGAGGTTTCAGCAATGATGCCTTCTTTTGTTGATGAAGGCATCTACCCCATACCGACATATGGAATGTTATTTTTCCTAAGTTTTACAGTAGTTTCTATATTTTCTGCTACTGACGTTGCAAACTCCGTATCTTCATTTTCTTACACACTTAATCATGAGTAAATATATCATTAATTCAAAATGGAGCAGGTTCGAAGAACGCAACCTTCTCTATGCCATGTCTGTTTATTTGAAATTGAGTTAGATTTCGCCGTTCTTGTGCAGATTTTGCTATCAAATTTCTGGCACGACCTCTTTGCCCTTCTCATATTTTCAGCCAATCCTTAATGCACCTTCAGACTTCTACGCTTGTCGACTAGTTCATCCATTGTTGTCTTGTTGCTGCCGTTCGTGTTGTTCCAACTTTTATAATGACGTCATATCACTAAACTAGCACTATTTTCTTCCAGTTACACTCAGAGGCGACATTCTCCGCGAAGCATCTTCAGTTTACATGGTGGTCTATGACAGTTCCGCGAAGGTTGATGACGTAACGGACAATGCCAATGGCGTTCTTGCCTCTGAGAAAATAAGCTGCAACAGTACAGATGGTCTACCTGACTCTAGACATTCAGCAGTGTGGTTTTCATGGATGTCTCCGGAGATCATATCTAGTCCATGTCTTTCATTCATGTGAGTGAAATTTTGACAAACATTAGCAGAGAAGACCTTGATATTATCTCTTCTCCCACATTGGCACTCACCTGCCTACATCCTCCATACCACCGACCGAAAGATTTGCATCATTTTGCTTCTGATTTGCTTCTATGGATTTCAGCAGACTGTGAACATTTGTAGTTTTGGAGTGTATGTTAGAAGTGTAAAAACTGCGATTATTTTTATCGCGGTAAATGAGCAATGAACTAATATAGACAACTCACAATGGATTTGTGATAACATCCGTGTTATGTGTAGCCAGGGACCTGGTACAAACATAACATAATAATAGTAATAATAATAATAATAATAACAACGGTGATAAAGATGATAATGAGAAGAGGACTAATAATACTATTTATTTTGCAACCGAGTCAGGCACACAGAAAGATTAGTGACGCAGGAACATACCAAAGTTTTCTGCCAACAAATCCTCCTATAATAATCTAGTATGTAACATTCTCTGTATGTTATTTTCCTCAGAGCTTTAGTTGGAGTGCCTGGTCAGATACTTCGAAGCGCCCCTGTCACTTTTTGCAAACCAACAGGTGAGAAAACGGGAACCGTATCTTTAAACCTCACTTACTGCACTTTAATGGGGCCAGTTCATGTTTCGATTTCATGATTCGAGTTTGTGGCCGTATACATAATCCTTATGGTAACCACGGGAAACTTCCAAAACATTAGTAGTGTTTATTGAAGGTAACGCAGTACGTTAAATAACGTCTGGATTCTGCATGGGGCCACAGAACATTACAATATGTTAGTGGTGTCTAGAGTGAATGAAGTTCGAGATGCTTAGACATTCCGTCTCATGAGGTAAATTATGTATGTAAAATTAGGGAAAGGCGTTTTGAAACGTGTAGGTGCGGAATTCATGTGCGTGAGTTTTTGTTTTTCATATACAAGATAAAAAATGATATTGACGATAACGATAGCGATAATGAATTAGTAATGATGATGATGACCTAGTTTTTCCTTAATAGTATCAGTAACAAATCCCTAAGAGGTGCTTGGCAAGTAACGTATGCTAAACCCAGTAAATTCCGTATAGTTAGTCTAGAATTCTGTGTTCCTTACTTTGTTGAGAATGATATGAGGATAATGTTAATGATGTTCAACTGTTCACCTTCATTGTTACTGTTCGCCTTGTTTCCGTTCCTTTGATATGTGTGGCTGTTCAAGCTTTTTCATGACTATTGATCAATTTTTTTTTTTGTTAATGACATGTCATTCTTAGTTCATTTATTTCCTACACCTGAAGAAGGACGCTAGTCTGAAAATTTGTGTATTAAATTTGTTAAATTGTTATAATAGTTTTTTTGCCTTACTTATTGAGATTCAGTGCGGATAAATGTTTTGCAAATAATAATGTTAATGATGATAATAATGTTAATGATGATGATAGTGATGACAATCAATGTAATGACACAACTATAAGCTGTCATATTAATCTCCTTAACAAAGACCAATGTGTCTTTTCTCTCCCATTGACAAAATAAGTGGATTTCGTCAAAAAAACTACTAGTATCATTTAAAGTTTCTTGCACATAAGATGATGATGACAAGAATAAATACAAGAATAGAGCTGAAAACTGTAGGAAGAGTGTTGACTTCAAATGACGTTTCTATAACGCTATAACTATATTTGATAAATCTACATTGTTTTCATCCAGAATCATTCATTTACTTCCAGCCTGTAGTCATTATTATACGGCCCGGTCCGGCAGTATGACGTCACCCAACTACCCGGATGTCTATCCTGGAAATATGAACTGCAGCTACACAGTCATTGGCAGCCCTGGATCGTTCGTAGAGATACAGGTGGGAATGACTGACTGACTGACTGACTGACTGACTGACTGACTGACTGATTGAATGATTGAATGAATAGAAAGTGAGGAAGTAAGTGACTAAACAGTTTTATCATGCCTCTATTAGATCTCATAGTTTCCAAACCATTCACCACCATGTTTTGGACTATTAGTTTCAGTACCTGGACATAAAGCCTTCCCTCACAGGGGCGTGTACCGATGAGGTCAGCATTATACGAGATGATTTCAGTGATGACCAAAGGATTTGTGGCCGGATGACGACACAAGAACTACGCCATCATCGTTACGTCACACATGCAGGCTGGATGAGAGTTCAGTTCATAAGTGACGCACAAGAGGACTATACTGGTTTCTTTGCTGTCTATCATGTATATGACACCGGTAAGATATCAATTATATTAACGTTTGCCTAGCCTACAGCTTCCATACGGTGAGAATTAGAAATGGCTATAAGTGCATTTTAGTCTATCGAATATAGCACTTTTGTGGCCAAATGGTTTGTGGGTAATTCTCCCAAAGACTCTCCGATCCCGAAGAAGTTGGCGTTGTGATGTCCTTGGGAAGGACATTTTACTTCTATTTCCATTCTCTACTGAATTGTTAATGAGTACCTGGCTCTCGAGTTCGAGAATATCATGGCGCTGCTTTGTGGCTACTGCTAATGACTTTATTATTGATTTGGTTTGTCATAATCTAGAAATATTATGTGTATTATGTGCCCTGTTATGTAGGTATGTAACCATGAAGGAAGGCATTTCACAGAACATTTTTATTTCAGTTGAAATGAAGTTAAATTTTATATCTTTCAACTTCTTTTTGAATATTCAGATAGTGATTTAGAAGATCACGGGCTGCAGTCGTGTCAGAATAAGACTGTGACAGGCGTGTCAGGAACTCTAACCAGTCCCAACTATCCAAACGACTACCTTAACAACCAGCACTGTCTCCAGACTGTCCACGTCGATCATAATGACACCGGAAGTTCTCTGGAATTGCAGTTCGAGTTTTTCCATACTGAGTCTGACTCAGGAGACTCCAGATTCAGGGACGAGCTGTGCACCACAGATTTCCTGGAAATCGAGAGCGGGGATTTCAAGACAAGACTGTGTGGAGACTGGAGTGGCATGGAGCATCTGTTGGTCTTTCAAAGTTTGGCGTCGCCTGTTGAAGTTAGGTAAGTCAATAAAAGTCTTTTTAGTTTGTGAATGGTATGTCTCAGAATCTGAGGAATCAGTACGGGGATGTCATGAGTAATACAGACGAATAAGCGGCATGTCAGTCAGTAGTTCTTCTTGGTGAAGCATGTATGCATACCTGTCGTGTGCGACACAGCGAGAGAGAGAAAAAGAGAGAGAGTGTGTGTGTGTGTGTGCGTGTGCGTGTGCGTGTGCGTGTGCGTGTGCGTGTGCGTGTGCGTGTGCGTGTGCGTGTGCGTGTGCGTGTGCGCGTGCGCGTGCGCGTGCGCGTGCGTGTGCGTGTGTGTGTGTGTGTGTGTGCGCGTGTGCGTGTGCGTGTGCGTGTGTGGCACATGCCAACTTCTTTTAACAATGCTGTCAGGTATGTTTATTCCGCTTTTGGTTATACATGTAATTTCATCTATATAAACGTACGCACTCACATAATTATAAGGTCAAGTTTAAAAAAAAACCAAGAAATTTGAAGACAAAATATGCTTGCATGCAAACATTTTGTTGGCGTTAAGGGATTAAATTATCCCTGAAATGTTTACCCTTTTATTTCTAAAGCTGGTACAGGAAGTCAGACAATTTCATCAAAGCAGTCTTAAAAAGGAGACTAGTATTTCTTCATTGTTATGACTTAATGGAATATAATCTTAAGGTCATCAAGGACGAGGTCTGCATCCAGAACAAGAAGTTTTCATTGACCTTTGTTGTTTTTGTTGTTGTTGTTGTTGTTGTTGTCGTTGTCGTTGTTTTGTTGTTGTTGTTGTTGTTGTTGTTGTTGTTGTTGTTGTTGTTGTTGTTGTTGTTGTTGTTTATTTATTTATTTTCAAATACCCTCCATGACCTTCAAATTAATCTCAAACTTAATTATGCCTTTTTGTTTTCTGATCTTGAAGAGTATTGTAAGCATCGAGATTGACGTCCATTACTGTCTGGAACGTCCAGGCTTTTCTCTCCAACCTCTCCACTAAGGCCAGCTAGTTACTACCAGTCCCCTCGATATGTCGTGTATGTTGGTGGTTAATGTCGTATCTCACATAAACGAATTTCAAATATGTAATCATGGGCCTTATGTCAGGACCAACATTGTGTCCCATTTTCAAATATGGCGACCAACGGCGACATTATAATATACATTTTATGTCTGTTTCTTTTGTTACTGTGTAAAATCTGGGACTTATAGCATCCACGGGTGTTTTTCTAAAGTTCGGCATCAAAAATACAAAAATCAGTGCATCACTCTTTATTCTGGAGTGAGAGAATAGACCACTGATTGACCTTAAAGTTAAAGTGCGTTCATCCTCTCGAGGCTCTGTACAGGATGACCTTTCGCCCCGGGCGTGACTCGAGAATTATCGTTCTTTAGAACTGAGAATCATACTGGGTCTATAAATAAAGCTACGGGGACAAGTTTACGTAACGTCTATGCATTTCGCCACAATGCCACACACATTTACCCATGATATACGACGTGCCACCGTTTTTTTTATGCCGAGTTGCGTGGCGGCAATAGTTTAATGTTCAGAGGTTTTTATATTTTCAAAAACTATTAATTTTTTGTAAAGCTTTATGTAACAGCCAGTTATTTTGAGTTTGCTGAAACAAAGGTTGGGTCACGTCTTGTGTTACGACATCACAGGTTACGCCACGCTTTGTTGTCTATCGTCGGTAGGTCTATGTCCCTATGAGAAATACGCTTTTCCGGTAGGGCAAACCCTTTTGAAAATCGGATGTTGTTACTAATTCTTATTTTTTGTTTTCCTAGGTTCGTGTCGGACAGTCAGAACACCCGCTCGGGTTTCTTCCTTACATGGCGAAAAACTAAAGAGAACAGTGACATTAATTTATGCAGGCCGACCTCCTTGACCTATGCCGCCACCGGGGCCTCGTTTGAAGTTGTGTACACGTCACAGACTTGGAGCGATAGCGAGGCTTATTGTCGCTCGAAAGGAGGCCATCTGGCCAAGATTGATGACGTCATTATTCATAATTTGATAGAATCCTATCTCATTGCCAGGTATGAAGCCTTCGTTCTTTAAACATCCTTGATGATGATAATGATAATGATGATAATGATGTTTCAAACATTAAGTTTATGTTTTAGTTTTACTTGGCCCTATTCAGTTTTGGGTAAAGCATCACCTTTACCCATTTCCTATCCCCCCCCCTTTTTTTTTCTTTATCCAACGCCTCAGAATTACTAGGCAATTTATGCTGGGCCTACAAATTATATTCTGCAAGGTGAATGTCTCAGTGAATCGAGCAAATCAGAATTTAGATGCCATAGCCCTTATAATTACTATCACGCCGTTCTCCCATCTTCAAAAATGTCTGGCTGGTAGTCCGAGTGTAAACAAACTTTAGTATATTGTACATTGTTTGCAGGATGATCGTTAGTTTGTCCTTGTAGGCCACCCAGTCATTGAGAACTGAGATACACCAGTGGTTAAAGTGACCAATAAATCACAGATGAAGTTTACACCTCATCAACCTCTGGACAGAAAGGCGACAGTGACGTCACAAGGCGAATGTCGCATAAGAAGATATCTGAGAAAAACATGATTATATGCAGCATGTGTTTCCTATACAGACATTTGTCACATGCTTAGTTTTTTCCACCCTTTCACATTTGGATGCTGTCATTAAAATGAGCTAAGGAATTTTGAACAAATTAATAACGGAATTTGCATTTGATCTGATTTTTAGCATACAGCCTTAATGATCATCATAGACGATATACAATATAATTTCAACAGCTCGGTCGTTATTTTGATAGAGTAGATCCACGTTGTCCGTTAGATCTGGGCCAGATGACGTGAGATGACGTGAGATGACGTGAGATGATGTGGTGTCACTGATGTTTAAATTACAGAGCAGCAGCGTTTGTCTCAATCAATGGACAGATAAAGATATGAGATAGATTTGGAAGGCATTCCCCCCCCCCCCCC